>KZ806910.1:466869-481140 GCA_000696205.2 Oncopeltus fasciatus | reverse complement strand
ACTAACGAGAGTCTAACCTACGAGAAAGACGAATACATCGTCTTATGCTCGAAGGAGCTTATATATATAAGTATATCCAGACTGAAAGACGACAAGTTAATATTGGAAACAATATATTATATATAGATAAAGATATAAATTTGTAACTCATGTATTTATCTGTGTGTCGTGCCATATAATTTTTTAATATTTTTATTAAATTTTGTAATAAGTGCTGGTGAGGGGTCTCTGTTGTTGTGGATAGAGGTGTTTATGATTCTAAAAAATAAAGTAAGGTGTACATTTTCTTAGAGTAGTCAGTCTTGTCCGTAATAATCGTTTTATTACCTTAGTAGGCTCTGGTTACTATGATATTGTTAATTTAATTTTTTAGGAATTTTTGGGCTGTCTTCATGTCTGAGGAAAATTCAGAGGAAAGGAGGGAGGCATGGGGTTTGGAGGAGTGGGATGGTTGGACAATTCCTTATTGTCTTCACTAATAGTATGATGGGAGTCTCTATAGATGGATTCTAAATAAACTATTCTAGATCAACTAAATCGGCAGCCTTGAAAATGGCTTACAATGTAAGTCGAAACGGCAGATAATAAAAACTACACCTTTTAAAAATTTTATTTTTCATCAACAAATTCCCTACTAATGATCTATTTGATATCTAACATACTTTATATAACCTCATTGTATATTTATACACTGACATAATTATGTAATAATACATAGAAATATACATCTATACAATTATTTAAAAATCAATAAGTCAATTTCTATTAATACTTATATTTTGCTCCTCCACTCCTCTTGGGAGCACAAGGCCTCCTACTCATGCAAAACACTGGGGAACAATTTGAAACTCAATTTCTGTTGATTTAGATTTTTTTAGCTGTTTTCTATAGAAAAAGGCATGCTGGTTTCAAAATGTTTTTAGTTTTCTTCTATCACATCATGTTCGGTGTCTATGAGGGTGGGGCGATTGTTGGTCTAGACCTGCCTGTTTAGTTATGTCTGTCATACTGCGGTGAAACGTTGTGTGTCGGTAAGCAGTATTTAGTATTTCATTACGGAAGTGTACAGAATTACATAGTGTGTTTGAACTGAAACGTTTCCTTATGGCTACCTCTGCTCCTAAACGTCAAAAGTGCAAAAACAGCCCCGATTCATTTTGTTATATATGTGGCAGTTTTACCATTCCCAGCCAAAGGACAAACATCAGTACATTTGTCAGACAAGCATATTTTGCCTATTTTAAAGTGAAACTTGGTGATCAAGATAAAACATGGGCACCTCATATAAAGTGTGTAAACAGTGTGTTGAGGGTTTATGGATGTGGACTAAGGAAACACGTGCTAAGCTTCCATTTGGTATACCTATGATTTGGCGCGAGCCCAAAGATCATTCAAGTGATTGTTACTTTTGTATAGTGAAAACATCAGGATATAACAAGGAAAACAAATGTACAATAGAGTATCCTAGTTTACTCCATTAGTATTTGCCTAGTACCGCAAATCAGCCGACATCCCCGTTTTCAATGAATTTCCCTCTTTGGAAGAAGAGGTATATGGATATGGCATTAAAAAACATTGTTAAAGGCTTTCTTGGAAATACTCGAGCATTGAATTACTCCGAAATTCTTGGAAAGCTTTCAAAAGCTAGGTCGCAACATGAGCATTAAATTGAATTTTTTACACAGCCACCTTGCTAATTTGCCGGACAATCCTGTTGCAGTGAGTGATGAGCAGGGTAAGCGTTTCTGTCAAGATTTAAGGGTCATGGAAGCAAGGTATCAAAATGGATGGGACGTACATATGATGGCTAACTATTGTTGGAGCATCAAGCCCAAATATACACAAACTAAACACTCCAGAAAAGCTACAAACGCAAATTTTTATCTTAATTTTTAAGTACTGTTGATTAATTAAACAATTTTATACGTATGAACTCTATTTAACTTACATTAAATGTTTTGTAAACTGTACATTTGGTAAGTTTTTACTTAATGTTCTTTTAAATGCATGATTTTTACGATTTCTGAGGATACTGTAGCTTAAAAAGTTGATGTGATAGATAAAATCCGAGGTTATTCTCAGATTCAGAGGCCAAGAATTAGTGAAAAAACAGTGTCAGATCTTACTCAACAACAAATGTGTTCCCCAGAGTAATCATTACTTTATATAATCTAATACATTAAAGATTAATGAAAAAAGAAAAGAAAAATACACTACCTAATTTAAAATTGTTAAGATAAGACAGTTGGAGTCTCTTTTGAATGAAACCTAGCCATAGCATAGCAAATAACATCATTACTGCAGTACTGCCAAATGTCCATATAGTCCCCAACTTAGTATACAGGTGAGAGACCATTACAGGACCAGCAACTCTTGATAGACAACCAGACCCTGTCATTAGGCCCATCCAGGTGCCCTAAAATTATATATTCATAAGTAATAAATGATACAAATATTGTTGAAAAGTGAATAGGTTATACATATTTTAATAATAATTTAATAATTTTTAAAATCTCACTAGCATGATAAAAATCAATAAAAATCTTTCAAACAATTAATGAGAGGGAATAGAATAAAAAATCTATCTGTCCCAGCCAGAACTGGAACCTGGATCTCCTGCTTTCCGAGCCGATATGTTTCCATTACACCACCAGGACGAGCCAGATAACCTATTAAATTCCCAACACACTAGCGAGAGCCTAACCCATGAGAAAGACAAATATATCGTCTTATGCTCGAAGGAGCTGACATTATCTAGCTATTTATCAACCCTCATTATTTACTTTTTTAAATTTTCATTTATAAATATCTGTCCCACAGATCTAACCAAAACAAAATAAGCAAATACCTCAGTATCATATTTGATGTATAATTATATTTCAACTACCCATATCGCTTATAGGATATATATTTACCAATAAACGAATCTGGTTCTGTTTCACTGGTCTTAACTAAATTACTATGCCCACTGAAGCAAAGAAACAAAACATTTTTTAGTACCACTTGAATATTCAGCTAATCCAATTCATCTGATTTTGCAGAATAATAGACACCCTTTCATTTTACAGTTTAAAGAGATACGCCAAATTTCAATAAGAAAAACAGCTAATTGCAGATTCAAAGCAATAAAATTAATATTTATGGCGCAGATAAAACCCCACTCCTAATTATTCAATTTTACTTAATAACTCCTAAAATATTTTTTATCAATAAACAAATTTGTGTTGATTTTTATAACTCAATAATAAATACTATGCTTGTTAAATCAAAAAGCTTTTTATTTTTGCACTTGAAGTTTCAGTTAATCCCCACTTATTTTCAACCAATTATGCTTAAAACAAACTTTGCCTTTCTTTTTACATTCAAAAACAGGATGCCAAATTACACTAAGAACGAGTAATTTAGGATTAAAAGCTGTAAAATTAAAATTTATGGAACAAGTAAACCCCTGAGTTAGTGGGGTTAAAATGAAATACTAATATTAACACATAATCATAATTACACAATTGCATTATGCATTGTAACTAATTCTCAAAGGCTATATTTAAATTTAATACAATACTTGTTACATAATTATTCACAATTTAGATCAATATTATTAATACAATTTTTGGGACTATTTATATTGTCTAAATAAATATGCAATTTCTATCCATTACATTTAAACAAATACTTATTTCTTTTGCGAGATGTATCAAAGCATCTACAACATCTGAGTCTTTTTATAACAGTACTGTATCATAAGGGATGCCAAGATTAATAAAATTTCTTTGAACTGTTGGGCATTCTTCTAGAATATGTTGTATCGTCAGAGATTTTACAGTCTTCACATCTAGGTTGTGGTTCTTTAGTTATTAGGTAAACATGAGTCATGTTTGTATGACAAATCCTCAGCCTTGTGATTACTATTCTTCCCTTTGTTTGCCTCTTATTGTGCTGCTCCATTTTGTTATAGTAGGTTTGATGTTTCTTAATTTATTAATAAGTGGTACTTCTGCCCACATTGATTCACAACTGTTCAAGACTTCTTTTTTACCATGTGCTAATATCATATGCATGGCAAATTTGTAACATAGGCTGCCATATTATTATAATATCCATATTTACTGCTTCTTTGGCTGCTTTGTCTGCTGCTTCATTTCCTGAGATTCACCTTTGAGGTGGTATCCAATGGAATTTTACTATTTTATTGAGGTCATGAAGTATGTTTAGGTATCTGTGTATCTTATTTATGGAGAACCTTGATTTTTTAATACTTTCCAGAGCAGAGTCAGTGCTTGTTAGTATTTTTTCATAGTTGCTATTGATTGCAGTATATAAGGCAATTGCCAATGCTTGAAGTACCGTCATATACATGATTACAAGTAATAAGGTAGTTTACGTTGTTTTACTGTGTCATTATTTACGATAGAAAATGACACATTACCATTAATCTAGAGCCGTCAGTTTAAATAGCCGTATAATCAGAAATTAATTCTTTTTTAGAATTTTGCTAAATTTTTTTAGACTCAAATCAATAATAAGTTATTGTATTTTCCATGTAGTATCTTCAATTGCTTTCTTTATTTCTTTCACTGATTTACCTAATTACCAGTTTTTGTTTAATGGCAAAAGGAGCTGGATTTTTTTGTTTATTCTCATATAAACAGATATTTTCTGGGTAGAAGATATGTTTGTATGCTGGGTTATTGGCTTGAATTTTTATTTTGGCAATGTAAGTGTTGGCTAATTTTTTCATTTAAATATGAGTGGGGGTACTGATGTCTCTGCACAAAAGCTTAAAACAGGACTGGTTCTGAAGACTCCAGAGGTGAGTCTAATGCCTGTGTGATGAATTGTATCTAGTAGATGAAGAATTAATTTTACTGAAGGAATATTCTATACTTCCGTAGTCTATTTTTGACCCAATGAGGCTCATGTATACCATTATCATAGACCTAAGATCAGCTCCACAGGAGGTTTTGGCATCTACTCCCATTCTTAGTAGCCGGAATGCCTCATCTCGTAAGAATTTGGTGTGGTTTGACCAAGTTAGCTTCTTATCCAGAGTCAAGCTAAGCAACTTAATTTCTTCTTGGAAACTGCAATACATACGAGCATAAAGCTCTGGATTCTCAGTTGGAGTTTTTTTTCTAGACAACATTATACACATGTTTTTCTCAGTAGTTATTATTTTATTCTGGGCTGGTAGCGAAGTTGATGACAATTAGGGTTATCAAATTATATCTAATTCTTCACACTTTGCATATATATTTTTTTAATTGTTGAGCATTTTCAGAACTTGTGATTCCATATTCGAAGCTCAGTCACCTTCTAATGAGTGTTCCTGCCTAGGCAGCTCAAGCTGCACAGAGAAATGCTTTGACACTTCTGGGTATTATTTCCATACTGGATATTGGTTTAAAGTTAATTTTTCTCAATGATCCTTATAAGCCTTCTGTTTATCATCTTTCCAAACACCTTTGAGAGACAGTTAGTAAGTGATATTGGTCTATAGCTGGTGACTAGTAATTATTCTTGCCTGGTTTCAAAAATTGGAATGGCAATTGATTCTAGCCATGATGTAGGGTATGTTGAGGTTTCCCAGATTTTGTTGAATATACATAGAATAATACTTTTTAATGTAGTCTTGGAAGAAATTGCTGTTTCATTAAATTATTAATGTCATCTTGCCCTAGGGTTCAAATTTTAAAATCATCTATCGCTATTTGAAGTTCCAATCCTGTGTAAGGTTTGTTATAGTCATTTTGTGAAAGATTTTCTTGTTCTGACATTTCCAAAATATTCAACAAAGTGCTCAGTTATTATTTTTGGGCCTGTGATTATTTCGCTATTTATATTTAAGAGGAGGGTTTCTATATTAAACTTTCCTTCAACACTACGTATGTTCTTCCAAACTTTATTGATTGGTTGATTAATTCAACATAAGAGTAAGAGTTTTATTTTTACTAGGTTTTGGATAATGGCTTTCTATTTTTGTATTTAATAAGGTTTTCTGAAGTTGGACAACTTTGGAATAATTTTATTGACTTATTTTTTATTTTTACTGCTGCACCAGTATTAAGGTACTACAGAATAGTATTAAGCAGGTTATTTAGCGTGTAATTTACAATTTATGGAGCTAAATTTTTGCTCATATCGAGTCCGGATATTTGTAGGAAGAGCTGGTTCAGAAAAGTCAGGCAACTAGAGTTACAACCTAGAGAGGGACCTAGTTCCTATAGACAAGATAGGATAGTATGGGGTCCTATAATTTATCAATTGTTGCCAACATCCTTGTTCACGGAAACATTATGTGATACCTATAGATTATATGATAAAGTTAAGGGGAATATAGAAATTTTGAAGATGAGGAATGCTGTGGAATTAAAGGGTACTTATTTAGAGTAGTTTGGTTTATTATCGTAAAGGTCCGACAACTGCAACAAATGTCCAGGCTTGTCGCTCAGCTTCATTCATTAAATTTATATAGGCAGGATCCCTAATGAGTTGTCTTATTTTTGAGCCATCAAATATTCCTGCTTCAATTTTTTCTGTTCTCAACTGATGCATTTTGTTCCTATACATGCAAAACATGATCTGCTTTCAAGAGACTTTACCAACTGCTTCATAAGGCCCAGCTTGATATATAGTGGAGGAAGGATGATTTTCTCACATGCAACTAAGGGATTGTTAATGGCATTCTTTTCCCGAATGTTCATGTCTTCTTTCTTAGGCCACTCTTTTCTAATCCAGTGGTATGTTTTGTCTCTGCTATCCCACAAGCACAAGAAGCAAGGATATTTGGTGTAGCCACTTAGCTGTCCAAGGAGAAAGTTTACCATTTCTAAGTCCACACAAATCACCCATTGATGTTCATAATACTTTATCTTCTCCAAGACTGCAGCTATAGCAATCTTGAAGAAGATAAGAATATAGCAATATTCTTCTCATTTTCATTGAGTGAGCAATTGGTATTGAACCATATTTGTTCCCATTGTGTAGGAGGACACATTTCAAACATTACATTGAGCTGCCAATAAATAGATGCCAATCATCTGGAAAATATTCAGGAAGAGCAGTTTTTTCCAGGAGTCCTCTAATTTCATGAGAAAATACCAGATTGTCTTCTTTAGAGAAGGAGGGCAGCAGACTCTTCTTCTCTTGTACAGCAAAAGGAGATTTTGGTTACTTGTTCCTGTAAATTTTTGTCGTTCAACCTGAAAAACAGTAATTCAGAAGCTTCTTTGACAGATTGAGATCTCTGGTGAGATCATTTAACTCACCCTAGTTGAAACGTTGAGGAATTGATGGCATCCCCTCATAATCAGTGTCACCTTCATTAGTATCAGATAGGTGATCGAAGGAGAAATACTCGTCCTCACAGAGCTCTAATAGTTGATTAAACATTGGGATCCTGAGACTAAATGAGGATAAGTCCACATGCTATGGTTCTTTCGATTGATTACAGTAATATTTATTAGGCAGAAATAGCGGCCATCGAAATGGTTTTGGGGTTCTCTCCAAACCATCAGTGCGCCGTCATTCCTCTAAATGTTTCTCATGAACAAGTGAGTGTTCTGTACAAGTTTTACAGATATGATGCGGTGCCCAGGTTTTATCCTGGTCACCAAGACTAATACTAAAGTACAGCTTATCTTAATAAGCTCTCTTTTCAAATTCACTAACAGTTTTTCTGTTTTCTTTTAATGTGTATTCTTCGCATATGTAACAAACCTGATGTGTTTATTTACACTTCTTCTACTTGAATTCATTTTATTTCTATTCAACAACACAGAGACAACAATCTGACATACAGTATATTTTAGGTTTAGTTTTTAACAACTCTTTACAAAACACAAAATGCGAGGTCAAATATACCAATCCTTATATATGTGATTTAGAACTGCACAAAATGGAGTTAGAACTGCATATTATGGGTAGAACTGCTCAAATTGGAGTTAGAACTGCATATTATGTGTAGAACTGCACGTTAAAAAAATACTGATAAACCAACAAATACCAAACAAATAGTTGATAGAGAAAAACTGATTTCATATTTAGAATCAATGCCCCAAATATAGCTAAAATCAGCTTTAAAATTCTAGGCACAAAAATGTTGTTTTTTTTTTTCCTGTAGATCTGTGTTATTAATTGTTATTTAAGTAATTTAAAATATTAGAGAACATTATTAATATAAAATATGAAAATTAATTTGGATTATTGCTCTTATAAATACTTTGTTTAAAAGAATTATCAATATTTTAAAAAGTTGCAATCATTCCCAAGGAATGCACTTTAAAAATAGCAATTGTAAAATAAAATAAAATAAATTCAATAAATTTAAGAAGGAATTTAAATTTTTTTATGGCTTTGTGAAGATAGATAATGTCATCCACACTTATTTCCTTTGACTCCAAGATTAGACAGACCACTGAAATTTGAAAGGAGAAGTAAGTTTGAAGGATCTGAAAGTTTGAATCCTGCATTGTCAGATTTTGTTTACATTTATTTTTGGATAAATTCATCTCTTTAGTTCTGTCATAAGTTGATTAAAACACTGGAAAATTGCCAGGAACAATATTGAATAAAATTATTATTTAATCAAATAGCAAACTACCTGAGGTCTTGGTCCAAGAACTTTAGAAAAAATGGTCTGTATAAGAGTTATTCCCAAAGGATAACCAACACAGGTCAAGAAGAATCCAATAAGGAATTGAGTTATAGTCATAGCTGGAGTGTAAAGACACCATGTTTGGCTAACTGGACAGCCTAGTTCCTTGTCAAGAGAATTTAAACTATTATTTAGAGATACATTCAAACCTAAAAAGGAAAGAAAAAATAGTGTGAGGTTTCCAATACAATTTGTACAGATAAATAAAATATTCAACAGCCTATACTGTTTTGAGCATCCATAAACTTTTAAGCTGAAAGAAATGTTTCTATTCATAAGGATTTAAAACTGCTAAGCAACTTGTTTCATAAAAAAAAAAAAAATAAATAAAAAAAAAATGATACACAAGAAATTTGTTAACAATTGCCATTAACAAATAGTTAATAATTTATTGAGAACATTTTTTTAAATAACTAACTATAGACCTGTTGCTATCTTACTAGTAATCTCCAAAAAATTTTAGAAAGAGTCATACATAAGTTAATTGATTGTAGGGAAAGTAGCAGACTTATGCCAAAACTCATAATTTAGCTTTTGAAAAAAGACTTAGACAGTTGATGCTATGATCATGCTGCATAAATTAATTTACAATCTATAGACGACAGAGAAAAATTCATGGCTGTAACCTGTTCAATGGATCATATTATATTATAACAAAAGTCAGGGAGCTATGAATTTCGTTGTTCACAAACTATTCAAATCTTATCGGGAAAATATGAGAAAATTTATAATCATAAATTGTAACCCAAAGGTTGGGTTTGGTATGCTGAAGCAGCACAGAAGAGCTACTTAAGGAACCATTCTAGGTCCTCCATTCTCAATGAGTTACCACAGGAATGCGAGCCGATTCTTCACACTGATAAATAACTTTATTTTTTATGGAGAATAATGACAATGAAATTACAGACAGAGTTAACCAATCACATGCAATACTAAATAACTGCCTAAAACTAAATAAAATTACAGTAAACATAAATAAGAAGAATTAAAGTCTTTTTAATGGTTTTTAACCCTAATCTTTATGTTGCTATGTGGGGTTTCTCACCATTAATAGAGGATATTTTTATTTTCCGAAAGAGAAATCATAATTTGTGATATGAAATGGAAAGAATCTTATTGTTCAAAATTAAGTAGGTAAAGGTGATCACAATTCCTGCTCTATTTTTTTCAAAACAAGTACCTAAGGAAAAACTTCTAGTCTAAATATAGTACTTATAGAGAAATTCAGGGTACTGCACAAGAAGATAAGGGAATCTTATTCTATAGGCCTAAAACAAATATGAATAAATTATAAGGGTGTGTTAATACATAATGTTTTTCCTCACAAAATGTAATGAGTTCAGAGGAATAAACTTTTTAACAAAAAATTAAAATAATGGTTAACAGAATAGAGACAATTTTTTTTTTTTTAAAGAAAGAGATTGAAGGGCCAGAACTCTCAAACTCACTTGACAAGATCTCTTTACAAAAGTTTTAAATTTAATGTGGAATTAATAATAGGAAGTGCATGGATACTTATGTAGTTTTATTTATTTGAACTCTGCTTATTTTGATTTTTAAGCTTGTTATCTTTTCACTTAGCTCTTTCTCCTGCAGGCCATGGACAAAAAATAGATTCAAATTTATAAATGAACTTAAAAGCCAAAGGTGAGGCCAAAAAATAGGTAAAATTTTTGTAATTAACATACTTTAAAACTTACAATTAGTAAATATATCTTAAGAAGGAAGACAAAATTTTTTTTTGTTATAAAATTGCAATATTTTAACATGATATTAATACCTCTGCAATCCACAAATCACAATTACCATAAACCACCCACCCAGTTATGAACAAACTTCTATCCTGGTCTCTGAGGTATTTCTTAATAAAAGACTGATCTCAGAATGTGTACATATTAATCTGAATCTTGTCTCTATGATAAAGGCCTGAATCTGACAGGCATGATAAAGATAACAATTCAACAGCCTAATCCAATATATTTTGAATAATTCAAGGGAAGACTATTCCTGCTAATTCTCCAGGTGAAAATATGTGCCCCCTTTGAAGTTCAAGTTGTCAAAGAAGATATGGCATGTGAAAATTGTATTCTCCCTATCTACTGTAACCGGAAAAGGAAGTATAAAGAAGGTATATTCTTTGCCTTCTTTCTAAGGATGATCCTGTCAAATTAGGCCAAATCCTATTAATGGGCCCTATTCCATTTCCTGGAACAGAATATTGATCTGATGACCAATTTGAAATTAAAAATTTTCAATATTGGCCTTGTTATTACTTCTCCAAAATATTTTATTCCCTACCAGGGTATAATCAAAACCCATGGCAACTCTGGTAAAGTAGTAGATATCTGCATGCCCAACTCTTCATGCAGGTCTTTCCCTCAATATTTTACAATCTGGCCAGAAATGACAAATCTTATTTCTGATAATTTTCTTTCTCAAATGAGTTGTTATTCTGGTATGCCTCACAATATTCTGGATAAGTAACTATTTCAGATAGGATTTCCTGTTACTATTTTGTCTAACATTATATTTAAATCTTTGTCATTTTGATCAGTGTTCTCTCTATCTTTGCTAAATTGTATAATTCTTATGGTTAGATTACTCTTATTAATATGCACAGGCAAGCATTTCTGCCAAAGCTTAGTTTCATCTACTTAATCATCAAAAAGTTTAACTCTCTAATTTCTCTATATGCTTTATACATATGCAATTTCTTTTCCAGCCCACTTTTTCGGATTAATAATGCAGAGTAGTAACACAGTTTTTGAGGAGCCTTAAATAAAAGCTACTTTGTTGGTCTTTAACACCACTGAAGATGAAGAGCTCCCATGAGTAAATCTGCTGGTTGTTAAAACTAGCACACAATTCCAAGATTAGAATTATGTGGAATACATTAACTGGCCAAACCCAACATTACTTTGAACTTCTGAAACCTCACATTGAGGAATAGTCAATCAGTCTTTGGTATGAACCCACTATTGTTTTGGATTGATAACAAATTCTACCAATCCAATAGAAACCTTTCTTGACAACCGGGCTCCCTTCAAATTTTAGTTGCTCCCAGTTGAATATGTGGCATTATTTTTCAAACCAGGTTAATCCCTATATACAGTAATAATCCCTGTATACAATAATTTATGTATCCCTCAGGTTCTCAATCACTTCCTATGGTCAGGTTCATCCTGGTTAGCTCTCCTACCTAATTCATGGCAAATAAGCTCCAATATTGATCAACTTGTAACACTTATGTGGATTCCCAATATCTCACTCTTAATTCCTAAAACCAGCATGATTACTTATTTGCTCAACAGTTAATTGTTTTTCTTGGCCTCTGTCAACCCATATTGTCAAACATTCCCAACCTCAAATCTCTGGCATAATGTCCCAGGTTCAATGCTCACAGTGCACAGTTGGAGAATAAATATATCCTTAACATGTATTATGTGAATAATGAAATTTATTTCTATTTGAATCAAGAGAGTGAAGTAGAAATGAGGAATGAATGACTTTATGAACTGAACATTTGTTAAATGTGCAATATGCAATGTAAAATAATTTTTCATTGTCTTTCTTAATAGAAACATATAAATGATGCAGCTTTTATTCTGTGTCAATATGTAATATATGATTTATTACTATCAATAAAAATTATAATGTAAAGAAATTTAAGAGGACTTATATGCTGAGAACATCTAAGTTTTTAGTTACAAGCATAGTTGGAGATCACAAGCTTTGTTCTTAAGTATAATAACTTATACATTCATAACAGAACATTTAATGTTAATGTGAGTTCATGTAAGAAAAAAAAATAAAATAAAAACTGAAAAGTTAATTAAAAACTTAACTCTGAAAAGTTAATTAAATAACCTAATTATCCTGTCAAGTAAATTATAAATTTAATACAATCAGCAGGTTTTAAATGTAAATATCATTATAAGAAAAGACTTATTTACTCTTTTTCAATTCTGTAAAACCAAAAATCTGAGTAATAGAAGAAAAAATTATATGTGTTTCTATTAAAACTTTAAATGCTAATGAATTTAACTTAAGCATGTTAAATATAAACAAATTATGAGAGTATGATCATGCTGTCTAGACAAATTAATTTTGAGGTAGTTTATTTTTATAACATTTTTAAAAATTATTTTATTAAATGCATAAAGAAGTTTTAATTTAATAACAAATGAAAAATAATAAATAACATAATTTTATGTAATTAATTTTAAATTCTCATATTCTTTTGTCTTTAGAAATAGCATGTTGTTAAAGAGTTTTTTTAGTTCACTTAATTGGAATCTAATCAGTGTATTATACAGTTAAACACAAGTTTGGCAAGAAATCTGAAGATACAATTTGGTGATTTTTTTAATCCATATTTTGTATTGTAATTTTTTTACTGAGTGCATGCATGAGCACACGTATGTTGTGACTGTCTGTCTCTCCATCCATGTCAGTGAGTAGAAAAAGGGAAAGAGAATAAAAATAAATAAATGGAACCAATTATTAGCTACTCCTATGTAGGATAAATGGAGTAATAAGAACACTTAAGAATTTAGTGCCATAATGTATCAATGTGAAACTCATGATTTTCTTGAAGGAATCTCCTAAAAGGTAATTGCTCCATCTGCCCAAACCATTTTCATCAAAATACTTTTTCTTACTGAAAGGTTATCATAATTTAAAATGGATTAAAAATATATTTAAAAAAAAAATACATGTACTGACCCATATCACCATAAGCAATATGAGGTGGAGATGTTCCCCAGGGGATATATACAGCTCTTCCTATAAACATAGTGAGAAATCCTCCCCATAGTAAAACCTTCACTTCACTAAACCTGAAACAGCACAGTAAACATTGTTATATTTTTATAATTAAATAGTTTTTAAATATCCATTATAATGAATTATAGATTTCCTAATCAAGTGATTTCAAATAGTAAACAAAACAAGAATCAAAACTAATCATATCATATCTAAATATTAAATACTCTAATAAGAAAGATAAACTTCATATTTATTAAAAGGAGAAACCAAAAAAGATATTAATTGTCTTCCTATTTAATATTCTAAAATTAATTAATTCAAAATTATTTTTTGTGAATTTGACTTGAATATTCCCATTTTGTGTGTATATTCATGGGCATGTGTACCTGTTTTAATTTTTTTTTCTTTCAGTGTTAGCCTCTCTTTCAACCACTTAGGGTCATGGAGGAAGGGGCTATTTACAGGATCCCACCCCATTCTAAACACCCATGGCTCAGGAAAAGCTTTTAATAAAATTTAATATAAATAAAAGGTTGTCCTTGGCGGGATTTGAACCCGCAGCGACAGGATAGTGAAACCCAAACGAATCCCCTGAGCTAGCCTGGCGACCCCAGTTTTAATTTTAAATCATAACCAAATAAACAAAATCAGGAGGAGTAGAATATGTAAACACATCTTTTAAAATCCTATCATTTCAATAAATAATTTAAAATATCATATTTTATTGTTAAATATTACCCAATTCCCATTCACAGAATGAACAAAATCATAAATATTTTACTCAAAAGAAATTTTTTTTAGCTGAAATTTCAATTATCCACTGATTTTTTTGTTAAAAATTTGAAATTTCA
>KZ806910.1:448467-466637 GCA_000696205.2 Oncopeltus fasciatus | reverse complement strand
AAATTTACAAAATTTATCATTTTAAATATTAAATCTTTTATTCATATTTTTTAAATCGTAGTTAGTGTCTTTTCTTTGCTAATTTTTCTAGTTAAATTCTTGATTAAATTCATTCTATGTGTTATTCATTTTGTCCAATTATCAATTTAAAAATTCTATTACAATTGCATATCAGAACATTGAATAGTATTTTTATTATTTGTCTTCAAAAAACCACCATTAGATGTACTTGGATAATTACTAAGTGACGATGATTCATCTTTTAGTTTCCCATTGAGAAATCATGCTATTAACTTTGGTAACGTCATGAGAGTTAGACAATTTTACACAGAGGTTTACTAATCTTGTTTTAATTTTAGTCACCAGCAGATTAATTTTATTATTAATTAATGTGCTTTTTATAGCAGCTAAATTTCTCTCAGAATCGTTCAGCATTTAGCTAGAATATGTAATATACCCTTAATTCATTTAAACATATTCCCTGTAATATTCATTTTGCTACCCTGAAGTGACTTTAGAAAATTTTAACAGAATTTTAGATGCTCTAGCATTCATAAATGGTTAAAATCGGTCAAGGGGGAGGGCTATTCTTGTTTTTTCCGATATTTCTTTTTTAAATAATGAAATTAATTGTGGTATGTAATCCCAAGATAAATTTTCTGCAAGAAATGCAAAGGGAGCCAGAAAAAAACTTACTATCTCAGCCGGGAATCGAACCCGGGTCAGCATCCCTGCCCGGAAAGTAGGAGGCCCGGGTGAACACAAGTGACCCAAACAACTTCCAAAACCAATATCACAGTAATTCTAGCCAATATAAAATCTGTTTCTAGCAGCCGAATTATTTTCCACTCATTCCTCGATAAACTAAATGTGACTTAAGTCTTAATTATAGTGACAAATCTGGTAGTTGTACATTATAACTACAAATTATTAAATTGAAATAAAGCACCTATGAATCCCACTTTCATTTTTAAGGGTGGTTAATAAAATATTCAGGATTCATAATGAAAGGATCTAAGGATATAGACTAAGAGAAGGATATAACCACTTCAAGTCAGAGTCAAAGTACAGGTTTGTAGTATGAGTATCTTGGAGGGTATATATAAAACAAATAAAGCAGTTCATTAGTCATACCCCAGCTCTACAGTGAGGCAATCATATACTGCATTATGAAATGTGAAAGAATCATGGGAAATCGCTTAATTTACACAGTTACAGCAAGACAGACTTTTTGATATGGCTGATGCGCTCTTAAGTTTTATTTTGATTGTAGTTTATCATTATTCGCCTAAAAAGTCCATATTGGTTATGAAGATAATACAAATATATACGAATGATGTAAACAAATTTTTTTTGTAATCTGTTCAAGCTGTTAAACATTATAATTTTTAAGTGAAAATAAAAAATGAAAGTAAAAACTATTTTGAAACACAAAAAATTAAAAAAAAGATAAATTACTCTTACATTAATAGAAATATATACAAAGGAAATGATACAAATTAATTCTGGGGGTTAAGATAGCATCGTGACTTAAATCTATGTAAAGATATTAGATGCTAAAAACACAAAAAATATCAATATTCATATGAATTTTACAAATATTATTTAAGCTTATTTTTGCATTTAAATTTGATAATCATAATTAAAATTTAGAAACTACTAGAATAGCATTCAGTTAATAGATGCTGCTGAAAAAACAAATATTTTTTAGCATAAATAATTTTGTCTTTATCTAATTTCCAATTACAGATAACGAAGATTCAAATTTTAATACATTACTATACTCTACAATGAATGGTGAATTCTTTATTGAATTCAAATATTTTAAAGTCCATTAAATAATTGATAAATTAACATAATGTAGGGGTGAACTACTTTTAATTTACAAAATGTCTATGAAAATATTTTGTTTTAAATTTAGTTTTTATCATCTTCAATATACACCCATCCTCTATCCTTACAGCGCTCCATGTGAATTTTCCATTGTTTGAAACAGTGCTTGAAGTCTTGTTCTATGAAACCCTGTATGTGCCGCTTTTTCTTTTATAGCTTCAAAGGACTGAAATCCTGTTAATAATGCAGAATTGACATTGGGGAACAGATAAAAGTCACATGGTGCCAGGTCAGGGGAATAAGGCGGATGGCAAAAACTGTGATGTTGTACTTGGCTTGAAATATCTTGACAGACAATGCATTGTGAACCCATTACTTGATCTTACACAATACGGGTTGTTTTTTCTTCCTTTCGCGTAGTTGAGCAAGCACCTCATGATAGTAATGTTTATTAATAGTTTGACCTTCAGGAGTGAAGGTAGACAATCCCATGATGTTGAATGTAAAAAAAAAACAATCATCATCCCTTTGAATTTTGATTTGCTCCTTTGAGCTTTTTTAGCTTTCAGTGAATCCTTCCAATACACGGATTAACATTTTGTTTCGGGATTATAAGTGAAAACCAAGATTCGTCATGTTATGACTCTTTCCAAGAAGTTCAGATAATTTTCACCTAGACATTTTCAAGTGAGAATTTTAGGCACCTCTTTCATACACACTTTTTGCATGTTCAAATTGTTATGTAAAATTTGCCTTACACACTCTTAGTCAATTCCAATTTTAGAAATCTTATGAATAGATGAACATTCATTGCCATAAACTTATTTTAATAAACAATAAGCTTCAGTATGGGTTTTACCTAATTTCATGTGAAATTTCACGACAATTCGTTGCTCTACTATTACACCTATAATATTTTTGGTAAAGCAAAACAAATACCTCTTACATATAAAAAGGTTACAGCAAGACTGATTTATTTATGTAGACAAACACAGGAGGCACTGTAACCGAAAGTAAAGGCTTTACGCAGTACAGCTCTTGCTCGTTCGGAATTGGCGCATGCGTAGTTATTCTGTAGCATCATCAGTCTTGTTTTTTAATAACCACCTCCTAAGTTAATTTGATACATACTTAGATTAAATATTGTGTAAAATATTTCTGTATGTATTTTTTTCTTGAATACCTATTTTATTTATGCCAGTTTGTGGCTATCATAATTAGTTATTAAAATTTATTTTGTTTAATTTAGAAGGAAAATTAATTTAACAAATGAACTTTATAGTTTCTAATGTTTATTTTCCTTGTGAAATAATTATAAGAATCACTCAAGTTAATTCTCCTTATAAAAAAAAAAAAATTACATTCAGAGTGATTGTTATATGAAAAAATTTCTTGAATGGCCACCGAGCCAGGAATATGATTAGTTATCTAAAAAATAAATAATTAGTTTCATTATTCATTTATAGTGAGGAACAAAGCATAAAATTCTCTTATAATTTTTTAAAAATTTATTTCTATAGACAGTTTTCTTTTTTTCAGAAAAAAGTTAACTGTGTTTATCTTTATTGTACAAGCTGTTAGGATATGTTAAAATATTCTCAAGTTACAAATAATTTCCTTTTCCAGATTATTTTCATTAAGTACTCTTTGTAGATGCATATGCTAATATCATTTTGTACAGTACAGTTTTCTATTTTAATGTAACATATTTATGTATATAGCTAATCCAACCAACAAAATTAAAACTTTTGAATGCTGTGAATTCAAATCAATTGGTTTTCCTGAATTTCAAGAATGTATAAATTATCAGAATTAAAAATTATAGAGAAACCTATTAATTGGTAGTTGGTTTATTTAAATGGAATAACTCATAAATAAGCAGCAAAACAGAAGAATTGAATGGATTCCCTATGTTTTGGCTTGTAAGTCTTTTTCAATGAGTTAATTTTTTTATATCATTAAGAATAAAAAAAATTACTATCAATAACATTAATTAATTGATATTAGATAATGAGGACGTAAAGCTAAGCTAACCTGCTTATTAAATAAATTGTTAGGACGATCTGATTTCTACAATTTTAAGAATTTTTTTTTTAAATTTGTTTTAAGATATATGCAGATGTAGCTATCTGGAAAAAAAAATCACCTGTTATTGTCTTTGAAGGTAATAACAGGTGATTTTTTTAATACTTAATCTTAAGTTCACTAATTTGAAAAAATAAAAATAAAAAAATCCTCAGAATTTACCAGATTTACCATTTACATATTGGCTTAATAAATGCAGTAGCTAAGCACGCAAACACTCCACCAACAGTTAGGAGAATCCCTAAGTACTGCAAGGCTTCTTGGGTAGTCCAAGCAAATTGATCCATGGTTAAAGTTACTCCAAGCCTAGAATTGAAAATTTTTAATTGTCTTTAAAGTAGTAAAGTATAGTATTTGCCAAATATTTATTCAAATACTCACGTTTCTAGAAGTACAAAATTCAATGTTAAAATGAAAAATCCCACAATAAGGGTCCAAGCAGAAATATAATCTAACTTTACTCCCTTCCAAGCTGCTCTTTCTGCAATAAACAGTAACAATTTTTTTAAGAAAAATGAATTCTGAGTTATGAACAATATGCTATTGAATGGCAATATGATTTAAGAGCTCATTGATAAGCACTTACTTTAACTTACACATATTTTTCATTAAGAGCTAATCAGATAGCTGCTTTACATTGCAGATAATTTTTGCATACTAATGGCAGAATTTGCTTTCTTCTTTCCACTCCATCTCTAGCTTTTTGTAAGTCTATTATGTATGTTTCTAATGAGTGAATGATGTTAATGAATTCATTTATTACTATAGAATATATTATCAAACCATGTATTAGTTAAATGATGCTTTACAAGGCTTTTAGGAAACTCAAACTTGAGCCCCGAGTTGGTTTTATTTTTATTTGACTAAAATATGTATAAAAATCTTCAACTTTTGTAGAATTCACAGTTGTTACCACAACATCTTTTACATCAATTTTCTACTGCTCTATAGTAAATTTTCAATGTATTCATTTTTTTTTTTTTAGCAAAGTATTATTTTTTAATGCCTTTTATTTTTAATCTTATTTTCCCAGTCTATTTATTACATCGACACGCGAGTACAAAAAGTTTGTTCATAAGTTTATACAAGTGATTATTATGCTAATAAATTAAATTGTTGTGATGAAAACATGAAGCTTATAAAGGTCGAAAGTTATAATTTTATTATGGAAGATATTGGTAAATAACATCTTCTCTAATAAAAATATGAATTGAAAATTGAATAACTTCTAATGAGGTCAATTGGATCTTACCTCTTGTAAAAACTTATTTAATAGACTCAATCTACCTGAATTTGTGTAGATATGGTGGTATTTGCAAAATATTTGGATGAGTGGTTTCAAATGCTGCAGGATTAGTCACTGAAATCGATTGTGTTTACGAGTTTTGAGATTCAGTGTAATATATGCCAAATATACCACAGCGTTTACATCTTTAGAGATAACTGAAAGAGTAAGCACAATGGAACAGAAAGATCCTGTACATTCAGAACAGAACCTTGGTGTCTTAAGACCAGTCTTCTTGTTCGCTAATTTTATTTCTTTCATTGCTGGTTATAATTTGGAATTGGAAGTAAATGAAAGTACCAAAATTGCGTTTTAACAGCTGCATAACTGGAGCTTGCTTTATTAAGATTTTCAGCCTGGATGATGAGTGTTAAGCAATTTACAATTATCAATGGATTAGCAGGATTCCACAGCAGTCTTTAATTCTTTTTCAGTCTTATTCTCATCTTGGATAATTTTTTAAACAATTTGATTTATATGAGAAATAAATTCTGATATATCAAAGATTATAGTTTCAATTAGAATTAATGACATTTAAATTAAAACTATATTTGGTATGTCAGAGTTTCTGAAAGATCTGTTAAAATTTAGACAAATGCTTGATTTATATATATTATGTAGACAAACACAGGAGGCACTGTAACCGAAAGTAAAGGCTTTACGCAGTACAGCTCTTGCTCGTTCGGAATTGGCGCATGCGTAGTTATTCTGTAGCATCATCAGTCTTGTTTTTTAATAACCACCTCCTAAGTTAATTTGATACATACTTAGATTAAATATTGTGTAAAATATTTCTGTATGTATTTTTTTCTTGAATACCTATTTTATTTATGCCAGTTTGTGGCTATCATAATTAGTTATTAAAATTTATTTTGTTTAATNCTATATATATATACAAAAGGGGATGTAATTATGAAAAGTGGGGTATAAATTTATTACTAGTCATCTTAAGAAAGAGTCAAGTAGCTTTATGTTTCCTGGAAAAGCATATTTTATGTTCTGCTTATTTGTACCAGAACCTAATTTAGAAATACAAATTTCATGATTGTTAACTTGATCTAAGATGCATTTTCATTTTGCTCCATTTAAACAGAAATCCTACTGATTGGTGTTATTTTTTAACTTCCAATGTTACTTTAAATATTCTGTAACTTTTTCCATAAATTTTCACTAAGGGGTCAAATAATAAGAAAGTTGTTCCTCCAAACCCAGTACTTTGCATACGAGCTGTAGCTATTAAATAATGGGACTATTGCTGTAAAATATTTTATTTTAAATTCATATAAATTTAGTTTCATCACCTTCAATGTACACCCCTTCTCTATCCTTACAATGCTCCATGCGAATTTTCCATTGCTCGAAACAGTGCTTGAAGTCTTGTTCTATAAAATCCTGCATGACGCGTACCGCTTTTTCTTTTAGAGCTTCAAAGGACTGGAATTTTGTTCCTAGTAATGCAGCATTGACTTTGGGGAACAGATAAAAGTCACATGGTGCCAGGTCAGGCGAATAAAAGATGGATGGTCTAAAACTGGGATGTTGTACTTGGCTAGAAACATCTGACAGATGCATTGTGAGTCAACAACGCATCTTGATGAAGAACCCATGACTTGTAGTTCTATAATTCGGGTCATTTTTTCCTTACTCTTTCGTGGAGTTGAGCAAGTACCTCAAGGTAGTAATGTTGATTTGATTAATACCCAGTGAATTGATCAAGACCCAGTGAAGGTCCCATGAATGTAAAAAAAACAAACAACAATTATCACCCCTTTGAATTTCAATTTGCTCATTGATTGACATTTTGTTTCAGGATCGCGGAGTAAAAAACCAAGATTTGTCACATGTTATGACTCTTTCCAAGAATTGTGGATCATTTGATATGGTATCTTAAGAGTCAGTACACACTTTTTTTTAGCTTATTTTTGTTCAATTGTGAAAATTTTAGGCACCACTTTCGCACACACTTTTTGCATGTTCAAATTTTTATGTAAAATTTGCCTTATGCATTCTTTGTAAATTCCAAAAGTTTCAGCAATCTTATGAATTGTAAACCGACAGTTTTGGATGTGGAAGGATGACCTTGGCAGTCATCATCCAACATCTTCTCAGCCATCTTGAAAACACTTGAACCACTCAACGTGTGCACATCATGTTTATCACAAATATTCATCGCCATAAACTTATTTTTATAAACAATAAGTTTCAGTAGGGGTGGTGTTGAAACAATGCTAATTACATGTGAAATTTTGTTGTTCTGTCATTTCGCAATGATAATTCATTGCTCTACTATTACACTTATAATGTTTTTGCAAAATGAAACAAACACCTCTTACATAAACGAAGGTTATGACCAGACTGATTTCTAGACAAACATGGGTGGTGCTGTAATCAAAAGAGAAGAACTGTCGGAATTGGCGCACGCATAGATCTTCTGTAGCACCATCAGTTTTGTTATTTAATAGTCACACTAAATTCTTAGAGAATTTAAAACTATAATATGCCTCAATAACCCTACAAACCATGTTCATATCATAAATGTGACTGGTGGTTAATTCTAAAAAGCTTAACAACCTACTCTTTATAACTGTAACTATCTGTAGCTTTTGCAGAGATCAATGAGGGGGGCCACTGTAGTTGTCAAGACAATTAATAGATCAAAAACATTTAAATTCCTCATTCCCTGCATAAAATATTTTATGTCTATAAAAAATGTACTATTAAATATTTTATTATTAATAAATTTAAAATAACATGTCCTGAGAACAAACCTCCTACACTGAATTTTTGGATATGCCTCTTCAACAAAATTGTTCTCCAAAATTTTTTGTGTCTAATCTATTTATTTACTCTTTTGAACACAATAATGGATTCATAATTATTTACAATGCTTAGAGTAAAAAAAAAACTTAATTGTTTTGAATGAGAAAGCTTGTGCTATTAGCTGTTTTGATCAATTGAGGAAGTGTTTTTTTTTTTTTTCAATGAATTATAAATAGCATTTCATTTCATGTTGTAGGAATAATAAATGAAGAAATTGAATAAATATACATTAGGTGTAAAACAGGTGATAACGTTTATTATTAGTTCATTAAATTTAAAAATTAATTATGTACATATAAAAATATTTTATTGGAATGCTGGGCTAGCTAAAGGGTTTCGCTTACTTATTGGGGTCTTAATTTTAAGACTGAAAATGCAAATCCCATCTTAACATAGATGTGTATCATTAGAAAGTCCTCTCAAAGACCCTGATCCCTGAGTGTTTGCATGGGACATATAAAAGAAAATAATAATAATGGAATAAGTATGGAATAAGTTTAAAATTTCAACTTGGGTAATTCTACATGAAAAGTTAATATTTTTTAATGAAGTGCTGTCTTTAATAATGTATAAATAATACAAATTTCATGAAAATTTTAAAACAATTAAATCCCCTGCAATAAATAGGCATCAGAAGAAAATTCCAGTGGAACACCAATTCAGTAAGACAGGCAAACAGCCTTCACTAATTAAAATGCTGGACAAGGGAGAAAGACCTCTACCATCAATCTCCTAGCTTATCACAATCTGATCTTGCAAATCCAGTTGCTCCTACAGGAGAAAAAAACTAAGAATTAAGCCCTTAAAAAACACAGCAGTTCCTCATTAAAACCCAGTTATTTTTATTTGTTGTAGTTGTAATGCAGTTATTTCTGAACACAGTAATTCAAAGGGAAAATAATTCAATAAGAGTATAGGAGAATTAACATAGAATAATTTTTAGGGGGATACAAAAGAAAAATGCAGCAATATTTCACTTAATTATTATTCTTCACATCCCAAACATACAAAAAAAATTTAATAAATAATTATATAAACAAAGCCATCAGAATCACTAGTAGCAATAAAATTGAAAAAATAAGTTATTTGCCCTTTATTTTTACTTTAATTCATAGATAAAAATTATTGCAACCAAACTTATCTAAAAAACAAAAAAATTATAAAAAAGTTGTGTCAAGTAGAGAATTTCTTTAAGTAATATGTTACAGATTTAGTACATTTGTAAAATTGTATTGCTTGATAATCCTGCATGAATTTTTTCTGGTGACCCTTGTATAATGCAAGGGGTATGTAAAAGAACAAATTTTCTTGAGAAATGTATTGGGGGTTTAGTATTTTTTTTTTAAACTTAATTCATGATAAGGCTATATACGGGATATAATCGGTGAAATCTTATGGTTTAAGGGGTCTGCCAAGGATTAAACTTCATTAAAATATTTTACAAGATTAAAATTATATTTTTAAATTTTATTGCATAGTAGGGTCTTAGAATTTAGTTAGTGAACCAGTTATAACAAATACAAGGCATGTCCAGAAAGTAAAGACTGTCACAGCCCTAGTGATTTCTCCCCTCCACAACAAGACCGCTTCAAGGTCAGTGTGTTGAGTACTGTAGACGCAGCAACACGTTTAGTGAGAAATGTCAATCCAATCTCTAGGCAAGTATGAATTGAAACCAACCTCTAGGTTGAGGTTTGTAATGAGGTACAAACTGCATAAGGTTATAACACTATGAATCGTACAAGTATGTTCAAGAGGTGTCCCGAGTTGAAAATGGTTGTACATCAGTGCTTGATGATCAGAGGAGCGAAAGACCTTCAATTGTGACTGAAATTCTTTTGGAAAAAAACAAAAATGCGATCCTGGATGAACTCAGATTGACTGAATGAACTTACTGTTTTGATCAATTGAGGAAGTGTTGGTTACCCTTTCAGCTAATATTTCATTTTAATTCAACACAAGATTAACATTAAAGTATAAAAACACAAAATCTTCGAGAGAACTCTCCTAAAATTAAAATTCACTTAAACATAGGCAGATCACAAAACTCAAGTGATGATTATGACCTAAAGCATAGGCCAGCAGAGAAGAAATTCAATCCTGAAAGTTCCTAAAGTTAAAATAAATTTGTTTTGTTACATTTTTATTGGAATAAATATACATATTTTTAAATTTATAAAACTCTTCTTCCTTTGACCATAACGTTTTTCATTTAATTTTTAAATACAGACCTGAAACAGCTCCACTCAAAAACATGACCTCTTTAGCAGCTATGGGTGTCTCATCAAAACAGATAGTAACAAGAAGAAGATTAAGAATACCAAGAACTACATTAATCCAACCAACAGCTGTATACATGTTAAGTTTAAGTTTTCCTTCAATAAGTGAAATCCCTTCTTCTCCTAAAGGCGTTACACCTGCCTGTAAGCCTGAAAAACAAAATAGTTTAGTTTAGTATGTTGACATGTTCAAAGAAAAGCACTTCATTCAAGATAATAGAAGAAAATTAGCATAATACATTTCATTAATGCTTGTTTGGTATTTTTAAAGGGAAAAGGTTTTTCACCAATTGTAAAGACAACTAACCCAAAGTTCTGATCCCCAGCAATTTCTTACAAATGAAGTTCAGACTTGAAAATCAGTCATTATACTACAATCCTGACATATCTGCTGTTTTGCTAGCTTTTATGCTCACTTAAAATCTATCCTTACTTTCATTACAGGAGAAAACTACCTGTTAAGCTAGGGAAGTACATGTATTTTTCTCTTTATGCAGTTAGTACTCATTAAAAGTTTAATTTTTAAAATTAATTAGTTTATTTGGAGTATATTTCTCCACTTTTTTAGTTCATTTCATATGTTCCTTTTTTAAAGAAAATTAGAAATGTCAAATGAAGCAGGTAATGCAACTTGATCTGTCTTCAGCATGAATTTCAATAAAACTTCTAAATTGGGCCATCAAGATCCATCCAATGCCGACACTAAGTTTAAAATGTTCATTTATTTGTCTACAAGCATCAATACACCGATTTAATTAAGATAGGTGATGAAATTAAATAAAGACTGTCTCCTAATTCCAAGATAGATAGGTAGATGAAGAAATACAATTGTTCTAGAAAGCTGATATTGAAGTACTTAAGTTAGGGTGTGACCCTAATCATAATCACAATGAAATTCAGTTTAGTTTGGATATTGTTATTTTTAAACAATTTTGGAGGAAAAAAACAAGAGGAATATTAGCTGCCCTTCATGTAACATGCAAAAAGTCAAGCTTAATTAATAATTTATGTCACTGGGTTTTACAGATATGACTATGAGAGGTACAAAAAAAATAATTAGATCAGGCGGTATGAATTAATACTCATGATGCATTAAAAAATTGATATTTCAATATCTTCAAACTTGAAGCATGGCTCTTCAGTTTTCAATATTTCTGGGGAAAGTTATGATTAATAAAAGTAGAAACTCTGAATACAAAAATATGCTGACATTCAAAGGTGTCTCTACAAACTTATTGCCAATCTTTTTAATCGGGATACCATGAGAGTAGAAACAGTGAAAATTCTATAGATTCTTTGAAGAGTCTTTACACTACTCACTTTTACTGTTACACATTTTATGATTATATTCCTGAGAACAGCAACAAATAAAGTCTACAGCTTCCTTAAAACTAGAGAAAGAAAACTTAGAAAGCCAAGGGATATTTCCTTGATAGTGACCCAATCTGGGCCAACAGTTATATTAACATCCTTATTCTTGATAGGAACTCTTCTTTTCTAGGGCTTTATTTGTTTTTTACAATTGCCTTATGATCACTGAGTGTTTGACTACTATACCCCGAAAATTGCCCTATCTACCTCTTCAAAGAATCGATAGAATTTTTCTCACTGTTACTACTATTGATGATCCTATTACTCGTAAGACTTATATCAATGATTAGGGCTTAGATTGAGAGCTTTGTACCAAGTGTGTACACATGAAATCGGAATTCGCTAATGAAAGGGGGTTGCAGTCCAATGTGGATATCAACTAATCCCCTGAGTTGTGCTATTTGTTTTCATTAACATCTCATAAAGATTTCCAAATCCAACTTGTAGTTAGTTTCATTCTACAACTGTGTGTTTAGTGGTGTTGAAAATGTCAAACTTTGCACTGAGAAATCATGATTTGCAGACAGCATTGATTTACAGCCTTCCGAAAATCCACAAACCACAGAGCTCTGGGTCTCCCTCTGGGACGTTTCCCTGTTGGTCCGGCCTCAAAGTATTCTGATATTTCCAATTACCCTTAATGACCATCCTTCCATCTTTTTCAAACGACATCTTGTTCCTTAAAACATATGTTGATGACCTGTTCCTCATTCTTAATTCAGAAAAAAATCCCTCAAATCTTTCCTGCATTCAACTCCTATCACCACAATCTAAAATTCACCACAGAACTTGAGTCTGACTGTTAACTACCCTTCAAAGACACCCTCATTATCCTCACTAATTAGTACCGAAGCTCACTTACTCAGGTCATCTACATTTCAACTCATCTCACCCCATCATAAAAAAAATATGGCCAAAAATATCATCTACAGACCATTCACACTTTCTGACAAAAAATTCCAAAGCAGAATATTAAACATGGGAAAGACATCCTTCTCTCTAATGGTTTACCAATGCCCACTATAAAAAAATTGTTAACAAATTTTATACTTTCACTTCCCAAACCAAGCCCCTCTCTCAAAACAATGACCTTACTTTTCGTTATCTTCCTTATATCCTAACTTTCTGAAAAAAATTAAGAAATCCCTAAGAAAAACTTTCCCTAACCTGAAGCCTCCTTTTTCCACTAATAACAACTTAAATCTATTTATTCCCACCTCAAAGACCCCCCCCCCCCCTCCCTAACAGAACTAATGTCCTCTACAAAATTCCTGATTCCAATCCCAATTGCCATGGTTCATACATTGGCCAAACCGAAAACCCTATTTTCTGTAGAATCAACAATCACAAAAATTACATAAACAAAAACAAATAAAAAGTGCCCTCACAAAACACGTCATTCACAAAGAACACACATTTACTTTGAAAACATTACCATTCTTTCCACTGAACCCTTTGAATGCAAATGCCTATTATCTGAAACCATAAATATAAACTTACAGTACAATCCAGTTAATGACAGAACTGACATGGAACAAATTTCTTCAACTTATTCAAATATTTTCAAGATTTTGAAAAACTAATAGCCCTTCTCCTAAATTAACCTGTCCAGATGTCTCCTAAATTCTTAGGCTATGGTACTTATCCAAAATAATTTCAACCTATTTTTCCCGATATTGCTCCCTTTGATGCAGGCCGCTCTCCCTTTTATCTAGTGCCTCACATTCCCCACCCTTCACCTGCCTTATATAATCATATAATTTTTTTTTTGGCTCGACTTTTCTTATGACATTTATGTACTTCCACAGCACTGAAGAAGGCTTAAATTAAACTTTGGCAGATAATAAAAAATACATTTATTTAAATTGTATTTTTTTGGATCAACCTTAAGGGTGAACCCTAACAAATTCTCTAGTAATAAATACTTTTCATATTAATTATAGCTAAAACATTTAAAAGAACTTAAATATAAGTTAAATATAATATATAAAGATTAATTACTTAATTAATAAGAATAAAAATTAATATAAAATATTTTGTTACTGAATCGAAGTTTAAATTCTCAAAGAATACTATTAGACATCTAAATTTACTAAATAAATAAAATTTTATACCTAAAACAGTAAATAAAAAAAAATTTTTTCTTAATATGGATGGATCCATTAATGAACTTCTGATGTACAGAATCGTTCAGCTTGTAAATTTTTGAGGTTATGAATTACAATATAAACAAACACAATGCTGTAAATTTAAGTAAACTTGATTGTAAATTGAAGATAATTGTGCATTATGTTTAGTACAGAGCTTATATAACAAAATTAAAAAATGTTATTATATATTGTTATAAAGCCTAAAACTCAAATAATCAGGAACAGTGAACGTCTATAAAGAAATAAAATATGAAATATCATTTTGCCACTGTTACTTTATAGATAGTAAAACCTCATATAATTCAGTATTTCACTCAGAAATATAGTCAACTTGTTGACTTTAAGAATAGGCAAAACACTGTAATCACTTAAATATTCATAGCACTGAAAGTGTCTAAACATTAAAATACACAATGAAACTCTCTCATGAAGAAACTGCTGGTTTCAATACAGAATGTTCTTTTACCATCAACACTTGCATTTTAATGTAATAATTCATTCATTTATCTAAACATATTCTAGAGAATTACAGTATACCGAATAGATAAAATTAACATATTAATGTTTGGAACAAGATTTTATTTTATAATTTATTTTCAAATTATAAATTAACTGCTCATTTAAATCACGATAATATATATGTAAGTGTATATATATTAATATTTTATCACACACAAACTATTTTTATAAAACTTACCAGGACCAATAATGAATCCCAAAACTTGAGCGATTGACAGCATAGAAACTGCACCAGTTCTTTCCTTTAGTGTTGTAGCAGATGAGACATATGAACGACAAATAGCCATGTTGGCTAAAATAAAAAAATAAAAAATGAATAAAATCTCAGAAATAAGAGTCTTAGCAACAGGACTAACAAAAATTAGAGAGTTAAGTTTCAGATTTTTTTTAGTAAACTAAGAAAGCATTTTTTTTTTATTTAGTTTTTTTTTAGTATAAATTTTTCAAAATAATTACAATTACTTAAGTTATTCCTTACCCATCCCAAAAATCCTACAAACAAAACTATTTACTGATTCATATTTATAAATAAATTAACTTTATGTATAAAAATCTTGCATTTAAAAATAAATAAAAAATAAGTTTGGAGCATTAATCAGAATTTGACAAAATTACCATTTTGTCTGAATTAATTATTGTAATACTTATACTTTAATAGAAGTCTGGTACTAAGTAAGAGAAACATCTACTTTTTTTTTTTTTTTTTACATCTTGGTCTAGATATATTCTTGGAAGATATTTTTATTTTAATTTCCTTTGAACTTAATCAAAAATAAATTAAATACTTGTACTAACAAATAACAACCTGCATGAGTATAAATGCACCAATGCTTTATATTTACAGATGTAGTTATGGTGTTTTGAATTCAATAAAATTGTTCCCTATTTTTTCAATGAATTATAAATAGCATTTCATTTCATGTTGTAGGAATAATAAATGAAGAAATTGAATAAATATACATTGGGTGTATAACAGGTGATAACGTTTATTATTAGTTCATTAAATTTAAAAATTAATTATGTACATATAAAAATATTTTATTGGAATGCTGGGCTAGCTAAAGGGTTTCGCTTACTTATTGGGGTCTTAATTTTAAGACTGAAAATGCAAATCCCATCTTAACATAGATGTGTATCATTAGAAAGTCCTCTCAAAGACCCTGATCCCTGAGTGTTTGCATGGGACATATAAAAGAAAATAATAATAATGGAATAAGTATGGAATAAGTTTAAAATTTCAACTTGGGTAATTCTACATGAAAAGTTAATATTTTTTAATGAAGTGCTGTCTTTAATAATGTATAAATAATACAAATTTCATGAAAATTTTAAAACAATTAAATCCCCTGCAATAAATAGGCATCAGAAGAAAATTCCAGTGGAACACCAATTCAGTAAGACAGGCAAACAGCCTTCACTAATTAAAATGCTGGACAAGGGAGAAAGACCTCTACCATCAATCTCCTAGCTTATCACAATCTGATCTTGCAAATCCAGTTGCTCCTACAGGAGAAAAAAACTAAGAATTAAGCCCTTAAAAAACACAGCAGTTCCTCATTAAAACCCAGTTATTTTTATTTGTTGTAGTTGTAATGCAGTTATTTCAGAACACAGTAATTCAAAGGGAAAATAATTCAATAAGAGTATAGGAGAATTAACATAGAATAATTTTTAGGGGGATACAAAAGAAAAATGCAGCAATATTTCACTTAATTATTATTCTTCACATCCCAAACATACAAAAAAAATGTAATAAATAATTATATAAACAAAGCCATCAGAATCACTAGTAGCCATAAAATTGAAAAAATAAGTTATTTGCCCTTTATTTTTACTTTAATTCATAGATAAAAATTATTGCAACCAAACTTATCTAAAAAACAAAAAAATTATAAAAAAGTTGTGTCAAGTAGAGAATTTCTTTAAGTAATATGTTACAGATTTAGTACATTTGTAAAATTGTATTGCTTGATAATCCTGCATGAATTTTTTCTGGTGACCCTTGTATAATGCAAGGGGTATGTAAAAGAACAAATTTTCTTGAGAAATGTATTGGGGGTTTAGTATTTTTTTTTTAACTTAATTCATGATAAGGCTATATACGGGATATAATCGGTGAAATCTTATGGTTTAAGGGGTCTGCCAAGGATTAAACTTCATTAAAATATTTTACAAGATTAAAATTATATTTTTAAATTTTATTGCATAGTAGGGTCTTAGAATTTAGTTAGTGAACCAGTTATAACAAATACAAGGCATGTCCAGAAAGTAAAGACTGTCACAGCCCTAGTGATTTCTCCCCTCCACAACAAGACCGCTTCAAGGTCAGTGTGTTGAGTACTGTAGACGCAGCAACACGTTTAGTGAGAAATGTCAATCCAATCTCTAGGCAAGTATGAATTGAAACCAACCTCTAGGTTGAGGTTTGTAATGAGGTACAAACTGCATAAGGTTATAACACTATGAATCGTACAAGTATGTTCAAGAGGTGTCCCGAGTTGAAAATGGTTGTACATCAGTGCTTGATGATCAGAGGAGCGAAAGACCTTCAATTGTGACTGAAATTCTTTTGGAAAAAACAAAAATGCGATCCTGGATGAACTCAGATTGACTGAACGAACTTACTGCAATGTTTCCACAAATCTCCAGATCACAAAATCATCATAGAAACCCTCAAATATCAGAAACTGTCAGCAAGATGGCTCCCAAAACAGCTGACCGACCAACACAATTGAATCGAGTGGAGCCCTGGCAAGAGTTTTTGAGATGCTATACACTTCATGGTGATGAATTTCTCCGCTCCATCGTTACTGGAGAGAAACTTGGGGTGCCTACTACACACCGGAAACCAAAAGGCAGTCTTAACAATGGAGTCACACCTCTTCACCCTCTGCCAAAAAGTTCAAAACGATAATTTCATCCAAGAAAATCATGGCATCCGTGTTTTTATCAAGGCATAATTCTTATTGAATATTTGCCTCAAGCGGAGACCATCAATGCTGCAAGATACTGTGAAACCCTAAGAAAATTGTGGAGGGCAATTCAGAACAAGAGGAGAGGCATGCTGACAAAGGGAGTCTGCCTGCTGCATGACAATGCCAGACCACACACGGCTAATGCCACGAAAGACCTGCTCCTCTCGTTTAAATGGGATGCCCTGGACCATCCCGCACATTCCCTTGACCTAGCACCGTCAGATTACTACCTCTTTACCTCCCTGAAGCTACACATGGGTAAAAAAGGTTTTCAACGGACAAGGAGGTAAAGGAAGTGGAAAAGTGGGCGAAGGGATTGGCGTATAACTACTTCGAGGAGGGCATACAAAAATTACGCCACCTGCATTGAGAAGAATAGTGACTATGTCAAAAAAAAACTTAGATATGTACTAATGTAAACAGGTAATTTTTTTTGTTCAAATAAAAATTTTTATAACCTACAAAATTTACTTTCTGAAGATCCCTTGTATATGGGTAAATACTTAACAACATTTTTAGTAAAAAGAGAAATTCAGATCGATAAATCAAACCTTTAATTTTCTATAAATTTATATGATAAATATTTTTTGAAATGCATAGTAAAATAAAATTTAAAAAGAATAAGAAAAAAAAATGGAGGAATAATTTTTAGTCTTTTCAGTTAGATAATTTTAACCCAAAAATATCATATACAAATAAATAGAAACAAAATCTAAATAAAACCAAATTATAAAATAAAGAAATGAATATGTTAAAAATTCATTCACAGAGAGGTTGCCAGAAAAAAATTTCAAAGAATATGCACTACAATTTACAATAATAAATAGGCTATAATGAAATGCAATGGGGGGGG
>KZ806910.1:421726-446558 GCA_000696205.2 Oncopeltus fasciatus | reverse complement strand
AAATGTATGACAATGTCAGCTACTTCGAGTTTAAGACGAAGTTCTCGTCTTTCTCGTAAGTTAGGCTCTCGCTAGTGTAGAGGGAATTTAATGAGATATCTAGTTAGTCCTTGTGGTGTAACGGTTTAGCACACTGGCCCGGATAGCAGGAGATCCAGGTTCGATTCCTGGCGAGGACAGATAGATTTTTAAAATTCTGTTCCCTCTCATTAATTGTTTAATAATTATGAACATTTAGTACACATATTTTAATAAAATAATCAACATTTCATCTTCTTTGAAGAAAAATAAAATTTTAAACATATTTCTAAATTAAAATTAATACAATATAATGCTCATGAGTTTTGTCACATTAATGAAAAATAACTTTAAATTTTCCAGTCTATTCAAAAATGAAGAAATTCATACAAGAGCTGCATAATCTAAGCATATTTTCTATATTTCATTAAAACTGTAAATAAATAAAAGTAAATCATCATTATAATAATTTTTATCAAAATTTAATAAACAAACAGGAGAGCATAGTGCATGAGGAGGTATGACAACTAAGCTTTGCTTTAGACTAGCTAGAAGGAAGAGTGGAGGAAGCCTTACCTATTGCAGTTCTATTCATAAATTTCTACCTTAAAAAGTTTTATTTATTTTTTTGTAAAATTTAATGGAACATACTCATTTAATCGCTTTACCTCTCTTTGAGTCCTTTATGCAGTCCCAGCCTCTCTCCACTTCTCTCTGACGAAGGGCGAGAAGACTCCCCAAAAATTTAATGCTCATTGTAATTTTTTAATGGAGAGTTTTTTTGACTATAGGTATTATTATTAGATTTTTTTTGTTGGGGTTTAGTTAAGGTAGATCCAAAAAATACAATTTAAAAAAATTCATATATTTTTTTTAATTATCTGCCAATGTTTTGGTTTACATTGTAAGCCATCTTCAGGGCTACCTATCATGAAGGCGAGAGGGGACTTCGTGTCACCAGGATCCCATTATCATCATTGAGAGCCATTTTTGGATCTACCTTGACCAAACCCCAACAAAAAACATCTAATTGTAATTTTTTCTTTCAGTGTGTACACTACACTCTTTCTTTCTACTGTTCTTATTTATTACACACATCACAGCCATGAGTATTTTGTTTTCTGCATATATTTAACTATATAAATATATTCTTCTCTTTCTATTTTCTTATCAAGCCACTCTGATTTTAACCCAAACAATTTATTTTTCTCCGACATTACACCTGAAGAACTTTTAGCAGCGATACCAAAAACAAATACAGTTGGCTCCTATCATTCCAATAAAACTTCTCAAAGCCACCCTTCCCAGTATCTCCCTATCCTCCTGCACATATACAACTTTGCCCTCCAGACTTTCCTAATTCCTGGAATCAAGCAATAGTTAAACCTTTAAACAAAATTCCCAATCCCTCTTCCTTCGATGATTTCCATCCCATATTTATTCTCCCTATCCTTGCAAAACTCAAAGAAAAGTTAGTGCAGAAACAATTGTCCTCTTTCCAAACCTCCTATTCTCATCTTATTCTTAAATAACCTCTAACATCCAAGCAGCAATTGATCAACGAAAAAAATCTTAATCCTTGTTCTCCTTGATTTCAAAAAAGCTTTTGATAAGATTGATCACTCCCGTCTACTTTCTAAACTTAAATATCTTTCAAATAGAGCATTTTTTTTTTGTTGTTATTATAAATACATTTTTTTTTATTTTATTATCACCCAATGTTTTGGCTTACATTATAAGCCATCTTCAGGGCTATCATGAAGGCGAGAGGGAACATCGTGTCACTAAGATCCCATTTTCATGACTCTACCTTAACCGAACCCCAACAAAAAACATCTAATTAAATACCTTTCTTTCTCCAACAATTCCCTTTGGTTTCATTCATTCATTTCAGGCCAATCCCAAGTAGTTTCTATCCCTGAAGCACCTTTATCTTCCCCTTTTCCCAATACATCTGGGGTCCTGCAGGGCTATAGCATCTCTGTCTATATTGATGATCTCAACCTTTACATTAGAGACTGTTCCAATCACATTTACATGGATGATACCCAAATTCACCTGTCCTTCCCTCCAGAAGAATTACAAATCTGCATTCAAAAAATTCAAGAAGACCTAAATTCAATATGTTCTTGGGCTTTGTCACACAAACTTCCTCTGAATGTAAAAAATCTCAGGTTATTGTTTTTGGGTCTAGATCCTTGCTTAGATCACTTCCTCCTATTCCTTCCATCACAATTAATCAGTGCCCAATTTCCTTTCAGTCCTCAGTCAAAAACCTCGGCATTATTCAAGACTAAAACCTTTCATGGAAACCTCATATTACACAGATTCTCCACTCTCCAACAATTTCGTCGCTCTAGTCATCTCCACCCGTTGTCGACTTTCCTACCTTTATCCTCCTCCTTAAAATTCGCTACATTTAGTTGCTCCTTCCTCATCAGATCCTCCAGTCTCTGGAATTCGATCCCTCTAAATATTCGTCACTCCTCTTCACTCGCATCCTTCAAAAATTCTCCTCTCTGTACAATTGGATATCAGAAAATGTTAAACTGTATCTTGTTTATAAATATTAATTTGGTTGTGGTTTATTATCCCACATAAATTTTAAACAATTAATGAGAGGGAATAGAATAAAAAAATCTATCTGTCCCAGCCAGGACTCGAACCTGGATCTCCTGCTTGCCGGGCCGGAATGTTTCCATTACACCACCGGGACGAGCCAGATAACTTATTAATATTAATAAGTTAATAGTTAATAAGTTATCTGGTTCATCCCGGTGATGTAATGGAAACATTCCTGCCCGGCAAGTAGGAGATCCAAGTTCAAGTCCTGGCTGAGACAAATAGATTTTTTTATTCTATTCCCTCTCATTAATTGTGTATCTTGTTTATTTCTTTATCATGATTAATTGTTATTTTATTAGTTTTGAGTTTCATTTTTTTTTTTCTTGCCTAGCACTCATTTTCTTTTTCTGCATCTATTTTTTTTACCCCATGCATTTACTAGTTTTTATTTTTTTACTTATTTCTTTAATTTCCGTACTTGTAAAATATGTTGTGCATATTGTCATAATTCTGTTCAAATTATTTTATATTATTAGTTTATTGTTTATTTATAATTTTTATTTTTATTGTTGTAACTAGGTTAGAATCAACAATATCTCTCAGCTGTGACCTCTTGGTTATTCAAGGGGAGTCCCCTTGAATTTTTTTTCTTGTTCTAATATATACCACATCTATATACATATCATATATATATATANTACTACCAATAACTTTCACTATATATATATATATATATTGAATACTTAACAGCCAAAGAACCTCCAACCATACCATATTTTTAGCTTTTCCAATATAAGAATGGTGAAGAACTGCTGAAATTTTTCAAGTCATGTCATAATACTAATATGAATAGCTTGATTTTCTTATGGAAAATGTGCTAATAAAAAAAGAGAGACAAACTAAAACAAATAATTAATTATAATAATTAAAAGTCAAAGCTCTGGGTTCCTAGTTCTCAGTTATATTTCTAAGAGCACTCAAATTGTAATTAAAATTTATTATTTGTTTTAATTAAATTTATCCCATATTTTATACAATCAATGTGACACTAGTTCTCATAATTTGATCCTCTAAATAGGAAATTAACCTTGCTCTGTTTTATTGTCATTAATTACACCCTTCTCAACTTAATAAGATCTACAACAATATGCATCTCATCACGCCTCATTAACAGCTTTTGTTACATAACATTTCTGTAATTTCTCAAGGATGGCTTTATCTTTTACAGTTCTAGGATACTAGATCAGGCAACACTATTCAACCTTTTTAAATGAATTTAAAGCCCATGTATGATGGTAACAATGAGTCAAGTATACATTCTTAATCTAGAGACACGACGGAAACTTCCTCGATCAGTTTTTGCACCATTTGAACAGACTTCACACTTACATACAATGCATTATTGAAATTTAAGAAGAAAGAAAATTACTGTTTCTTGAATGCTTATGGAGAAGGGGGATATAGTTCATCATTTAGGCAGGAAACCCACTCACACTGATAGATATCTTCATGCTGACTCACATCATCATCCTGCACAGAAGGAAGGAATTATAAACACCTAACTGATCAGAGCAGAAATATTATTGGTAATGAAAATTGCCAAAGGAAAAGAGACATCTGAAGAAGGATTCAGGATTACAAGGATATATAGCATTCTGTTATACAAGAAGTGCAACGGGAGCCAGAAAAAAAAAAATCTTATTACCTCAGCTGGAACTGAATATTTACAGATTCCGGGACAGAATATTTATGACATTATATATCATTTTTGTTGGGATTTGGTCAAGGTAGATAAAAAAAAAAAAAAAAAAAAATACAAATTTTGAAAAATGTGTATTTTTTAAATTATCTGCCAACGTTTCGGCTTACATTGTAAACCATCTTCATGAAAATGGGATCTTGGTGACACAACATCTCTCGCCTTCATGGTAGCCCTGAAGATGGCTTACAAAGTAAGCCGAAACATTGGCAAATAATTTTAAAAAGACATTTTTCAAAATTTGTATTTTTCTGGATCTACCTTGACCGAACCCCAACAAAAAATATCTAATACTAATATGTACAGTAAAAAAAAAAAAAAAAACTCCATTTGAATATTTATAACATTCTGTGTTCAAGCGGGAAATAATGTATTTGAGAAACTGGAAGAACAATTGACACAAGACTCAGGGAAAACATTTCTGATAAAACATAGGAACCCTGAGTGAACCATAGAAATCATGAAAAAATTAAATAAAATTAATAGGAAAAGAGTATTAAATGGGAAGAAAATGAACTGGAAAAGAGCATTAAATGACAAGAAAATGAACTGGAAAAGAGAATTAAATGGCAAGAAAATGAACACAGCTACCAGCAATAGACATCTTGACCTAACAGAAGTCAGATAGACACTTTTGGAAATGGACTGATAAGAGCCAACCAATGGAAAGACAGACAGATCAAGATCTGATTTCCAGGCAGGTCAAATAGCCCACCTGAACCTGTAGTCACTCACATTCTCCATTCAGCCCTGAAGAAGCCATCAAAGGATGAGTGAAAGTCTTGCCTCGAAGAATTTATTAATAGATAAAGATTCCATGAAGTCATGGAAATGTGAACTTAGGGACAGGACGCCCTCTCTCATCTTCATGATAGCCCTGAAGATGGCTTACAATGTAAGCCGAAACGTTGGCAGATAATCCTTCATTAAAAAAAAATACATTTTTTTAATTTGTGTTTTTTTCGATCTACCTCGACCGAACCCCAACTAAAATCATCTTAGAATTTATTAATATTTCTAGAGAGTATGAAAGCCTATGTGAAAACCTTGGGATTGTTTTCCTCTCTGATTAAGTTGTTTCAGTTTTTATTCATTTTCAATTTTATTAATAAGCCAGACTATCAATGATTTTTTTCTAATTTTCAAAAAGGTTAATTTTAAATGCATATTGTAAAGGTGATCCGCCAACTTGTTCACATCTGTTGATCTATAAATAAAATACCAAGAGAACAGTTTTTATCTAACAACTCTTTATTCATAAAATTAAAATAATTAAAAGCAGAGAAATTATGCATTAGTTTTTTTTAGGTGAATATTTAAATGATATTTGCCATGTTGAAATAAGTCTAAGTTCCTTAAAATATATGAGAAGATTTCTAACATAAATATGATTCTAACTTGTAAAATATATGCAATATTCAGTACATAAATGTAAATTGAAAACTATTAAATGGATATTACATCAGAATATTAGATTAAAATTAGTGTGAGAAACACAGCAATACTCGATTTTTTATTTATTTATTTTTGTTAATTTTGTCTTGTTAATTAATTTTGTTTAATGAAAAATTTTTACCTGCACTAATTCCAATAAAAAGACGAGTTGTTAACATCCAGTATGATCTGGAGGAGGAGAAAAGTTCAAGTGAAGAATAAGCTCCACTAGATATTATAAATACAACTAAGGTAACGATAAAAGGTAACTTGGTAGAACCAATTCTGTTAGCCCACATTCCAATTAAAGGTGAAAACAACATTTGGGCAAAAGGATTAGCTGCTACAACATAACCCATGAACTCCTTTTCTGCTTTATTATCTAGCTGTAAAAACAAAAATAAAGAAAAAACAGTTGATTCTATGTAATTAGAAAAAAAATTAACTATTTAAATTTAAAAACAGTAGAGTAAGCTAAATTAATACCCTAAATACATTAAAACCTAAATTTTAGAGAACAAATTTTCAGATTTACATCAAAATTTAACAAAAATAAATACCCTTTTCACTGTCCATAGTGAATATATCCTTTTATCTTGTAACAGCTCACTTATTTCTTTGAAATCCCCTTCATTACAGCATAATTAATTGTCAATCGATTATTTTTTAATTATGTTAACAATAACAGAGTACAAAGCATAAGTGCTCCGTGTAAGCTACAGAGTATCCAAGTTTATATATAAACTGGCATAGCCCTTCCAAACTAAGAGCTGGCACTTAGGACACAGCTCCAACACTGCCAGCAATCATGAGCATTTACCACCAATTAAGCACATTTTTACTCAAAGAAAATTCTAGAAAATTATATCTTCGACCATAAAATACCAAATACCAAGGAATTTACTTAGGTATATCTAAGACCATGAAAAGCCAATCTTGATCCTTAAATTCTTACTCAGGTCGAGGATTACCTATTGGCTTCTGATCCAGATGCGCCTTACGATCAATGGTAGGCCCTGAGAAAGCCTTGATATCTATGGGCAAAATGAGAATCATACAGGGATGTAGTAAGAATGTTATGGCTCTGAAACATTTCTTCTGAGATGCAGGCAATAATAATCATGACAGCAGTCAGAATTTTCGGTAAAAATGGGTGCAACAGTATCTAAAATTTTTCAAGTTTTAGCATACTCAATACATCATTTTACTACCAATAACTTTCACCAAACACATGGCAAAATCAAGTTTGAGCTTGATTTCAGCCTCAAGTGTCTCCTGCATTGGAAGTTCATCGTTGCTGGTGTTTCAAGGAGCATTCTCAGAACAGATTTATTCAAGCACTAACTGATGGTCTCAATAATAGAAAACGTCCATCAGATGACAGGACATAGAGCTACTGGACATGTTTCCACAGTCTCCTCTACTTCAGCAATATCAGACAACGACCAAAACCTCCAAATTTCAGAGATTTCCCCAATCTCTTCAGATTATCGCCTATGAAAGGATATCTAATTATCTGACATTAATGATCAAAGGTTGACATTTTTTTTTAAAAAAAAAGGATCTACTCCTTCAGTATTTCAGCACCATATTGAAATTACTGGCAACACGGTAACCAGCAAAGCTGGGATGATTGTCTCCCGAGAAATAAAATGAGGTGAAAGCTCACTTTAAAGAACTTATTCATGAAGGGATTTGTAGGACGTCTAAGAGTCCATGGTCCAGCCCAATCCATGAAGTCATGAAGAAAAATAGAAGCATTCGTTTTCTGGTGATGCTAAATTTGTATAAAAGGATTATCCCACACCCTATATCAATACAAGCATCTCTAAATAGCCTTTTGCATAACGTAATAAAGGACAAGAGGCCAGTTCTATGGACGAATGAGAGTCTTGCTGCTACATCCCAGCTTGCTCATCAGTCCATCAGTAAGAAGTTCTCACTTTCCTGCGATACAACAGGAATGTGAGCAGTTCTTCAGCAACTCAAGAACCGAGTATGGCGCCCTCTAGGTTTCTTCAAAAAAGCTTTATACCAGGCACAAAGGAATTACTCCACGTACAATAAGGAACTTCTTGTAAAATACAAGGGCATAAACCATTTGAGGCCACTGATTGAAAATCTCACATTTAAGATAACTATGGACTTAGAACAAGATTATTATGGAAGCCATTCATCAGTACATTTTTTCAGAAACCTAATATTCCATCACAAAAGAGGAGGAACATAAGGCAAATAACGTTTGATGGCCAGTTCTCGACGGATATCATCTATCAACCTGGCAGTGATAACAAGGTCACAGATGCACTCTCAAGACTGTATAAGATTCAAATGTGTCAAAAAGACGACATGGAAGCTCTTTTAGCAGTACAAAAAGAAGATTCCTGCATTGATGGCTTGGAGAACAGAATCTTACAACTCAAACTTCTCTCAATACTTGGCATAGAGCAATCCATTCTTTGCTACACAAGCACCAGTAGAGATATCCATATTTACCCAAAGAATTTCGATGAGGAAGCTAGTAGTAGTCTGCTACTTTTGGCCCAAGGTGAAGCAGGACGTGAATAAATGGCCGAAGACCTGCATAGTATGCCAATGCTCGAAATTTCAGTCATACTTACTTGGAGCTTTTCACCCACAGAGATTCCACTATGTACGCATCAATATCATTGGCCCTTTATTACTTTTGGACAAACAATGGCCTTGCAATGGGGGAGAAAGCAATTAATTGGCTCAAAGTAATCTCCATAGAGATATAACCACAAATACCGTTAGTCTTACTTTCTACTGGGTTCCCTGATTTGGCACTCCTGTAGGTGTGATCACAGACCAAAGCTATAAATTTGAGGCCGAAGTAAAACTCAGTTAAAAAACAGCTCAGGAAGCTCCTCAGTATCAATAGATGCGGATGACAACATATCATCCCTAATCAAATGGGTCAGTGAACAGGTGGTATCGGAGCTTGAAATCGGCAATAATAGAGCATATCGATAGGGGACACAAGTCCTTTCCTCTATACTTCTTGAACTCAGAATCACATTGAAAAAAGACGTCAGGGCAAGTATGGCTGAATTGGTTTACAGACTTCTTCCAGCTTCACTCGATTGCCAGAATTCTTCCAGGAATCCTCAATTTTGTATGATTGAACCCAGCATGAAACATCAGTGACTAAAATATCTGCATCAAAGAGGGAACCTCTGCATAGAAAGAAGTTCCAGCAGAAGGAATTCAAGTGTTTCGTCTTGAAGGCTTAACGACATGATCCACTATACTCTGGACTGCACAAAGTTTCAAAAGTTTTCCACAATTTAATAAGTGATAGAGAGGTGACTATTTCATTGGACATGATTAAACCAGCCTACATCCTTGCAGATTTTGTCCATCCTCAGTCTCTAATATTTAGCCCGATAGTTAGATACCTTCTGCTCAAGCAAAACCGTCTTTAATCCTGCAAAAGAAGACCTCGGATTAATCAGCGGTGGACCCTTCATCTCACCATACCTACTCTGATAAGCTTGAGGGAAGAGTTACCTTTTGATGACTCCATCAACTAGAGGGGAGCTCTGTAGCAGCTTACTTATTACTTTGAAAACCCCGCCATTGTTGCATAATTAATTGTCAATCGATTATTATTTAATTACGTTGACAATTAAGAATGAAGTGCTCCATATAAGCAACAAAGCCTCCAATAATTATAAAATAAACATTATTATAATAAATAATTAATTATAAACTGGCATAGCCTCTCTGAACGAAGCTCCGGCAATGAGGACAAGGCTTCGATGTTGCCCAAAATCTTGAGCAGCTTCATTATGAATATTTTTAATTACAGTGAGTTCTAGAAAGTTCGGTTTCGTATTAACTTCCTTCCCCTTTGTTATCCCGCTTAAGTCGCACCTGTGCTCCCGTGCTGCTCCAAAGAGGTCGGATACTTATTCACCAGGGAAGTCAGACTTTGTCAACCAAATCCAGATCACAATTCACTAATTAGTGACGTCATACCACACCAATTGTAATATAGTACAACGAACAGTTATTCAATTAAAAGCACAGAAAACAGAAATTATCTTTACTTGATACTTACTGTATTTGAAAAACTATGCTTGATGTACCAAAACAAGATGGGAAATGCTCAGAATGTCTGGTATGACAAATAAAATTATTAGCATTATAAATAGCTTTTATCATGGATAAAAATGAAGTATCATGCATAATGGCCTAATATCACAGGTGAATCAATGAGCCAGGAAGGTAGCCTTCCTTTATTATTAGAGCTAAACCCATTGGGTTTAACTCTGGAAGATTTAGGGGAATCTGGCGGGTCTTGAATAGTATATTGGAAGACCTATACTTTACTAATGGCACTTGTCTTCTTACACACTACTACACAGACATGAAGACAAGCTGCTGATAAGGCTTTAAGTCGGAAAGCCAAGCAGGATTAAAAAAAAATATCGATAAGTTGAAAGAAATAAGGCTCAGCACTCTGCCTAAATAATTTCTACAAATAAGTAGTTGTATTTTAGACCAGGTTTTGCCATTCACAAATGTAGGGAGTATTGTGGGCAATGTGTATTGAACTGTGGAGCTGAAGTTAAGTTTCAAGGAAACAAATCAATCACTGTAAATTTCATCAAGCTGTGAGTCATCAGGATGAATAATAACATAGCAAAGTCTACTAAAGTAAAGATTTTAAAATCTAATGGCAAAAAAGGCTTTGTTAAAAGCTTGAATCTTGAAAAAATGACAAAACTTAAAGTTGGATTTGTAAAACAGCATTCATAAAGTGAGATGGCATGATATAGAACATACAAGAAAAAGGAAGACACAGCCCCAGATAGCAGCAGAAGATTTAAACAGAGCCAACAGATAAAACCCCATTCCCTCCATGACCTTAGTTGGTTACATAGGTTTAAAAAGAATTAGAGAGTAGGATCACTTACATTCTGGAAGACTTGAAGGTATAGAAAAAAAAGCACTCAACTGGAACTCCCTGGGATCAAGAAGACCTAAACAACTTAGGAAGACCTGGAAGAGAACTGTTGTAAAATGTCAAGAAAATTTTGGAGATCAAAGTTCTTCTGTTTCAGATGTTTTTGGGACCTAAATGGATAGCATAAATTTACTTCAGTCCTATGACTCTGCAGTAATGAAATCTCATTCATCTATACAGGCCTCAATAGATAATAAATCATTCCTTATTAATAAGTTTTGCTAGTAAGTTTTTCTTCTCACTCTCTCTCTGTCTCTCTCTCTTTCTTACCTTCTTCAAGAAACAATTTTTTTTCTTCTTTATTATCATTCTCTATTGGTAAAAAAAATTGTATTTAACTAGTTAGCAACTATTTACATTTTTTTAAATTAAAAAATAAAATTATAGAAATGGGTCCAAGTTAACCTGTGTAGTAAATTTTTTTTTTTTTTTTTTTAAATATGCACTAAACAAATGAAAAAAAATGAAATTAATGTATTAAACGTACTTGACGCAGATATGGCCAAACACCAGTCAGAGAAATGCCAAATGCCAGTGACATAAGAAAGACTGTAAAGTACATAATTTGTAAAGAAAACAATCGCTTCTTATGTTCTTTTATGGTTTCCAATAGAGTATCTTCAGGCTTTGATTCTCTGCAAAAGAATAAATACATCATCATACAGTACTATTAATATCATCCAAAGAGGAGAAAAATAAAAATTAAAAAAAACCCTCCTGATACAGATTTAAAAAAATAAATATATCAACAAATTTTTTTTTTCTTTCTAAGTCATGAAAATGTGATCTTAGAGAGAGGACGTCCCCTCTCGCCTTGATGATAGCCCTGAAGATGACTTACAATGCAAGCCAAAATAGGTAGATAATTTTTAAAATACACATTTTTTTAAATTTGTATTTTTTTGGATCTACCTTGACCAAACCACAAAAAAAAAAAAAATTTAATAATTATATATATCAACATCCCTGATGACTAGAGTGCAATATAATATTATGAGAATAAATGCATTTTATTTATTTTTTATTTCTCAAAGGTCTGGAAAGGAGGAAGCTAGTCTACACTAATAAAGTGCCAAATGAACTATATCCCAAGAATTAAAGGCAGCACAAATGTTTTATTTCAAATTAGACAAAGGAAACATTCAATATGTGTTTGCAATTACTAAAAAACAGTATTATGGCCAATACAGAGTACTTAGTTTTCTAACCAAAGGAATTAGTTATTGATGTTTTGATTGATTTTTCTTATTGAAATTCTGAAATTCGAAATATACCTTTTGAATAAAAAATGAAAGGCTAAGTTCATTAAAGAGCAAAATCGGACCAATCGGGAGAAATGGGGTGTAAAATGCCAAGTGGGTGAAAAGAAAAAGGTTTTTTCAATTCAATTATTCCTGCGGGTGTAATATTTTGTTTTGAGAAACGCAGATTTGTTTATTGATAAAAGTATTATTTTAGAACTAGTAAAAATTTGAGCTATTACATATAAAGGGGTTTACATGAACAATACATTTTAATTTTACCGCCTAAAAGCCTCCATTAGTTGAAAGCATTGATAACCAAAATGTTACATTAAAAAATAAATTCCTGTGAATTTTTTTTCTCAAAAACTTCTCTTTAGCCAAACCTCAACTAATAATAAAAATAAGGGGCATTAGCTCTCAATACATATTTATATTCACTGATGACTCCAAAAACTCAGCAGGAGTGGTTTAATTATAGATCAGATATGTTTTCATATTGCTGAGGTGGTTAAACTTTCACTAATCATTTAAGGGTTACTCCATCTGATCAAATTTGCTCATTCCTATACATTATATATAATAATAATATAATCTACTACCATCCTGAATCACTCAACCTTTTTTTTAGATTTAGTTATGAAATTCCAAATAACATTAGGAAAAAATGAAAACTATANTATATATATTAATTCTCTCTAAATGTGCTAGAAGGAAAAACCAATTTTTTAACCAGGGATTGCAATAATGAGATACAGAAAATCTTAACAATTTGTAATATTTAAATCCAATAAATATCTAAATATAAAATCATTTCTATATAATATGTGATTTATACAGGGTTACATATTTTATCAGATAGCATTTATAACCAAAACATTTAAAAGGGAAGTTATTTATTATATCTTGTAAAATAAAAATACAAAGAAAAAATAAATATGTCTAATGACATGTATAATACCCATAGAGATTAAAGAAAATTAAGTTTAATAGTGATAATAATATGTATAGATATATTTCAGTTTGTGTGCATTCATGCCTGTGTGTATGTGTGCTTGTCTATATATGTATTAGAGTATGTATTGCAAAAAAAAATTATGTGTTAATGAAAAAAACTAAAAAAGTAAATAAAGTGAATCATAAGAATTTGTGAAATCTAAGTTGATCTTATATAACTGCATTGTTTAGAAGTAGAAAACAATGCTGAGATAATTAAAAATGATGTCTTTTTACAAAAAAAAAAAAAATAAATAAATAAAATTAAANTGAAAAAATAAATAAATAAATAAAATAAAAAAAAAAAATTAAAGGATGTCAGAGGTACAAAAGCAGAGCAAATATCATAAATTATAGCAAAAGGGATGACAATTATTACTCTAAATTACAAAACCTATGGCCTCTTGGCCTCTGGAAAAAAAAAAAAAAAAAACTTTCTTTAAAATGGAGTGATGATGTAATATTTTACTTTTAATTACATGCACATATTACCTAAAACAATTAAATTAATTTTTTTTTTTTAATCAATCTAATGAATCTTGTTTTATTTGAGAATTAACTTTTAAAAAATAATTAATCTAAATACAAAAGTAAAGTGCAATCGTCAATGAAGGAATACCAATATATAAATATTTCATTGGTTAATAAGATTCTAGTAATGTTAATTTTATTTAATTACTGAGACATATCAGCTACACCATTTGATGGATTCGTTGTCATAGCCAAAATTTCGAGCCAATGAATTCCAAGCCAAGAATTAATTCTTAAAACAAGAATTACATGAAAAAAAGAAAGTCAGAACAAAACCATACAAAACTTCAATACCAACTGAACTTCAGCTGAGTTTGACAGCTAAAAAATAAACAATGCCAAAGAGGTATAGAATTTTTAGAAGGTTTATGACTTAATTATTTTATTAAAAAAAAAAATTATTTTTACTCGAAATAATTATTCTTTGTGAATAAAATTATATTTGTTTTGGGCTAATGGAAAAAAAAAACTATTTTTGAGGGATTTATATAAGGTTAACATTTAATGGCGGGTGCAAAAGTGGAACAGCGGAGTAACTATTATGCCTTAGGTAGCAGTCACAGTCTGGGGTTAGTTTGGCTAATTGTGAATGTCTCTAGAGTCAAGTTATGTATTTTTCTTCGGAAGAAAAATTTGCCTTGAAAATTTATGAAAGCCAATCTTTCGTACATTAAATTATCTTTAGGATGGATAAATTAACAGTTATATCAGGAACTATGTTTCTTGCTGCTGATGTGTTTGCAATTGTGAGTTTGGCTTTGCCTGATTGGATTGTCACTGATGTTGGAGGTATGTATTCATAAATATGATGTACTTAATTTTATGGTTGTCAATATTGAATGGTAATCATATGAATGTAACTTACTATTACTTAATTTTGGTTATTTAGGGATTGCTTTTATTAAGCAAAATGCCCATAAGGTTTACTACTTTGTTTGCATTATTCAAAAATGTTCGCGAAACTTGTATTAAACACTCTCTAATTAATTGGTAACTAGCTACAGATGCGATGATTTTCTACTACCTTTTCAAAGGTAATGCAAGTATGTAATTATAATTACATGAATAAATGACTTTACCTTCAACTTACTCCTTGAAGTATTTTGGTCATTTGAGGAGAGAAATCCCCTCCCATCCTCCCTCCTAATAAAAACATATACAGGCTGTTGATGCATTTAAATAAAGATTATCTTTAACTATGGAAATGGCAAATCCAGTTAATAACCAATTCTCTTGTTATCAAATCAGAATTATCTTAAACCTTATGGTAACAGAACACCTCTTCCTAAATTAATCATGAACTTATAATATGCATTTATATTAATATTTATATTCATTTTTAGGGATATCTACTGATTGTAATCACTCCTTCTTTGCCGGAATTAACCAATTTTCAGTCAATATACTAGTTGTTTGGTCACCTAGTTTAGCCAAATTGTGCATGTCAATTTTTTCTTGTGGTAAATCAGTCCATTTCCAGCACTAGGCCATTGTCTTACTGATTCTTTTGGTAATAAAATATTGCCCAACTGCTACATTTTCTGGGCAGTATTTTTTACTATACCATCTCTTTAATTAAACTATTAATACATCAATAAAAATCAATTATTAATTACTTTATGTTGGTCTTTGCCTCTTTTAAAAAGCCATTATTTCAAATACTTCATAAAAATAAACTGGTGCGTATTAAAGTTATTCATTAACAAATTGATTCGCAAGAACTGTAATTTGAACTTAAGTGGCAATTGATGGCTCATTAAAGAGGGATTCTTAATAATGGGTCCTGCCATATCTCAGAAAAACTTCTATTGACTAAAATAAATGTTGTTCAAAATAAATTTACTTGGTTATTGTTAAATAAAGACCAAGTTGTTCCTACCACAAACAAATAAATTTTTTGGGCCTTTACCCAAACCAATAACCCTAAGATAAAATTATAAAAAAAATTTTCAGTATCATTCTTTCAAAAAGTCATTTTTTTTTTAAATGAGGTGTTTTTCTTCAGCAGTCTGAATCATTAGTTGAATCTGACCAACTATTACTAATACTACTTATTTGGAAAATTAACTTTTTCTACATTGTTCCATAAAAGTAAGCCTATTTATTTATGTTCTTAAATGTAACAAAATGGATTTATGTAAAGTTTTTTTCGGGTTGGACTGTGTAAAGTTTTTGATGGTTGCCGACAGCGGAAAAAATTACTTACATAAAGACATTAAAAGAAGTAGCAAAACAGCACTTACACAATGTCTACTTTGTGAGGATCTAATTATGAAAATGTAAAAAATAAAAAATAGATAATTTTTTTTTCCTCTAAGCTTTTTTCTTCTAAGTTCAACATCCACTAATATTTGCATAACTTTCAAGTTTCTTCATAACAAATTTATTTAGTTTTCTACAATCAAAATTTTGTTTATGCAAGGTGAAATTTCATCAACTTTTTTTATTATAGCATTTTGAAATCAGCGTCACTCAAATTTTGCTTTCCTAGGCTTTAATGTTGTATAAGGAACTCTGATAGATGATGAATATATGTTCAGGTTTTAAATTGAACACAACTAAGTGGGAATTAGCAGGAATTTTTTAGGTCTGCCTGAGCTCATGATTACATTTTGTATCTTGCCATGAAATGATCAACTTTTACAAAGGCAAACTTTTTGTTACTAAATTTAATTAAAAATATCCAGGAAGACTTTGCAACATCCTATTTCTATTTACAATCATAAAATCTTTAAATTCAACATTTTTTTTATATTGGCACTTCATAAAAATTTTCCACATTGGTTTAGAAGTGGAACTATCTAAACCTAACTTAATTGGTTCTAAACCAATTAATTTGATAATTTCTTTGAGCATTTTAAAGGGTTTACTCTTAAAATCATCTCGTCTTTAGCTTATCCTTAATCAATAAATTTTCAGATCAATGATAAGGTTTGAAAGTAAGGTTAGTTTTAATTGTTCAACAATTGAAATTTGTATCACTCTCTATATTATTTGGCATCTTATATTCTCTAATTTTAATATTTTTCTACTTGTAAGTATCGTGTTTTTTAATAATTATTTACATGGCAACCATATGACTGGTTTTTTATATAGTGGTATTTTCTGTTGTAATGTAGATCCTGAAGAAGCAATTAAAAATTCCGAAACTCCCAGCATTATAGTCTAGTTTTTACTCCTGTGACCGACCCTCATATCCCAATAAAAAATTAATTTTCAAATTTTTGGTCATCATTTATATATATATATATATATATATATACATGTACATTTACATAAATGGTCTATAACATTTTTATGAAAGTCACTTAATAAAGAAGATATTTCAGAATGGACTAGGAGGATTAAATGCCCCTCTCTTGGCTTCTAANTATATATATATACAGAAATAATAAAAAAAATACAGAAAAATAAGTAAGAACTTTGAGTTTACTTGATGGAGAAGCTGCCCAATGGCAGAACTCCTTAATCACTATTTACAATACACGGTTGTTTTTTTTCTCTTCATATTATTTCTTTTTTAGGAAGTGTTGGCAATGAGAAGGTCACGGGGCCATTTCCTATTCAGGTGACGTGGTGTATTATCAGGATGGGTAATACTGGATAGAGTTTGGGCTAAAGGATTGGGATGCATGGAAAGGCCAGAGTGGAATTTATTAAAACAGGTTGTAATGATGTCCTTAACTAAAGGGATTTTAAGGTCATTGTGGAGTAAGGAGTTTGCGACGTAATAGGGTGCATCAACTATGATTCTTAGGATTTTGGATTGAAAGGACTGTATTCTTTGGATGTTGGATGGTTTAGCAGTTCCCCACAGTTCGACTCCATACATCCAGATAGGTCTCAGTAACATCTTATAAATGGTAAGTATGTTGGTCACAGTTAAGGTTGACTTGCGGCTTAGTAGCTTGTAAAGTTGTCCAAGTCTCCTATTTAGTTCCTGTCTTTTTATTTTTGTATGTGTGTTCCATGTTAGACGGGAGTTGAGATGAAAGCCTAGGTACCTGACACAATCGGAAGTTGGGATAGGGATGTCATTAAAGTAAATTCTGCTAGGTTGTTTCTTCCTTAGTGTGAACGTGACAAAACAGCATTTGCCTTCGTTGACCTTAATGTGCTTGCGGTGGCACCAATGCTGTATGTCCATCAGATGGAGATATTGCCTGGCAGTAAGTGAGTCAGCATCAGTAGAAATAATTGCTTGGTCATCTGCAAAGTTGCTAGGAGTGTGCATTTATATTTATGGAGACATGTTTAATTTTATTTGATAGATTAAAAATTATGAGACAGTCTAACTCATCTCCTTTTTTTTCAGTATTATCCATGTAGCAATTTTTCTTCGCACTTGAATGTAATATACATAATTATTTGATGATTTTAGTTGGGGTTCGGTCAAGGTAGATCCAAAAAAATACAAATTAAAAAAAGTGTATTTTTTTAAAAAGATTATCTGCCAACTAAAATCATCTAATAGTAATATCTATGGTAAAAAAACTCTCCATTTGTAAGAGTGGTATATGGTGTTACCTCCACATGGTATATATGGTGTTATTTTCTAACTAATGTTAAATCATTTCCTTCAGTAATTTTCAGGAATTGACAATTTGTTGATTGATGAGTGATTACTTTAAGAGTATATTTCTCATAATGTTTCAATACTAAAACTTCATCTTCATTTATATCCCTCTTTTATTTTATTAAAGCTTGATCCAGCTGATTATGGACTCAAAATCAATCTGTTGAATATTTATATACTTCCTGAGGTGGTTTCATTTAAATGCATTCTTCATTTCATCTGTGTAAATGCTGAATTATTTTAGTGTTCTTTTTAAGTTTTAAATTTCATATTACTTGAATTTGTATATTGTATTTATATTTTAATTTTTTTAATATTTGGCATTATACTTAATATATAACCTAAAAAAGAAAGTAAATATTCTAAAACCTTCACGTCAGTCTAATTCTTTCACTTGTGCCCATTCTTCAGAATACCATATATCTATGATCAAGTTTTGACTTTTTCCAAAACACTTTGTTTTTTCAGGTGACACTCGACTGGGTCTAATGTGGACTTGTATGACAGTATATAACAGGCCCCAGATATGTTTTACTCCAAGCTTGCAACCTGAGTGGTTGTTGGCCTTAATTTGCATCTTCATTGGCTGCATATGTATTACAACAACAATTATTCTCCTCATATCTTCTCACTGGGATAGGAATGTAGTCCCCTATGCTAGATGGGTTGGCTTTACGGCAAGTAAGTACTCTGGAAGTTATACTCATTATTTTTACAATTTCTTTGAAGAAAACATTATTTAGTGCATGCAGTGATGTAAATGGAGATTTAAAGGAATTATCTGAAGCCATCTAATTCAATTTATTATTAAAAAAGTTTACATATTTGGCCGGTACTGACTTAACATTATGAGATTAGTTGGCATGTGTGCATGATTTTGTATAAATTGATTTTGTGTTTTAATAAATACATAACAAGTAAAATAAAATATATTAAATGAAAAATAAGAGAAACTGAAAATTAAATTCCAAAGTCTCCCATTTAAAGTATCTTCTTTCTCTCATGTAAGTTGTATAACTTACCTATTTTTAATGAAATAAATTATTTAAAGCAATATTCTTAAAAAGCTAGTCTTCTGTTAAAAAAAAAAAAAATCCCTCTCCCTCTGCTTCATTCTTAAAGTAATTTTTTAATTCTTTAAATTACTTTAAGATTGTTTTTTTAAAACATGTTTGCCAGTAATAGGAATAACCCAAGTCCATGCTTATAATACTATGTATTATATAATGTAATAATATAACAGATCATAATGTAATGTAACAGGTTCCTGGGGCTAAGTTGTTGTGGTGTGAATAATATATATAGAGTTTATACATTATTCAGACCCCAACAATTCATATATATGAATGAGCTTGAGAAGAGATTTCAGATTTCCATCGATGCCATGCTTGGCACGAAGATTGCTAAGATGCGTGCAGCTGATTAGTATGTGCTCCACACTCAGTATTTCTCCACAGGCTGAACAGATTGGGCGACGCCTGCCGACAAGATGATGTCCGTGTGTCATACGGGTATGACCTATACGTAGGCGACTTAAGATGACTTGCTCGCGACGAGTGAACGTTTCTTTGTAGTACGGAGGTCGAACGGAATCTTCCACTGCCTTGAGTTGGGCTGTACTTTGGGACCACTTCTCTTGCCAGTTCTTCCAAACGGCTTCCTTTAATCTTTGTTTTTGGTCGTCTGGGTGGTGCTTAAAATTAGGGTTTTGATTTTTTGTCGTTGCTTCCTTTGCAGCAAGGTCAGCTTGTTCATTTCCATGAATTCCAGCGTGTCCAGGTATCCAAAGGAGAGTTGTGACAATATTTTTTGAGTTGAGGATGTCTATTGTGTTGAGTACGTCTTTAGTAAGTGGGTCTTTTGAGAATGTATTTTTTAAAGCGGATATGGAGCTTAACGAGTCAGTGCAGAGGAGAATTTTAATTTCTTGAGAATCCAGAAAATGTTGAAGCGCTTCTCTGATTCCTAGCATTTCTATTCTGTAAATATTTATTTCTTTAGGCACAGACGCTGCTATAGTTTGTTCTGGAAATATAACTGAATATCCGGCACCTTCATCAGACTTTGATCCATCTGTAAAGATTATTGTGTGATCCTTATATTTCTGAATAGCCTCGGAGTAAAGTTTTCTATAAATGTCATCCGGTGAGTCCTGTTTGTAGTACTTTGCAAGACTTAGATCACAATTAACAAAATTTATTGTCCATGGATATGAAGTGTACTGCTTGTGTAAGAGCATGGGATAAATTTCTTCGGATAAGCTTGAAACCAATTCATTAAATCTTATCCCCAGGGGTCTGGTTCGCGTTTGCATTAAGTGGTAGGGTTGTTTCAGTGGAAGTTCTTTTATCTTTTTGTGAAGAAAGTGGTTTGGTTTCGCTAAAATGGAAGTTGCAAAGGCTAAGGTTATTTGTGCTCTTCTAAGGCATGGTGGTAGATGATTCGATTCTGTGTATAAGGAGTCCAAATTACTTGTTTTGAATGCCCCAAGGCATATTCTTAAACCACAATTATAGAGACGGTCCATTTTCTTAAGCCAGGATTTCCGAGCTGATGAGTAGATTGGACATCCGTAATCGAGTTTTGAGCGTATTAATGCATCAAAGACTCGAAGCAAAATTTTGTATCAGCTCCCCATTTCAATCCAGATATTACTTTTAGTAATTTAATAGAATTTTCGCATTTCTTTGTTATGTAGTCTATGTGGTCTCTCCACCTTAATGTTGAATCTAGGACTAGGCCCAAGAACTTATGATTGTCCTTGAACGCAATTTCCTGACCACTCAGAAGGAGGTTTGGATGGTTATGGGGTCGTCGGAGTCTACAAATTTGGTTAGCCACAGTTTTATTTTCGGAGAAACACAATCCTAAATCTGATGCAGAATCACTGATAGACATTAATGGCAGTTTGCAATTTCTCAGTTTCGTAATTTTCGCTTGAGTGAGTCATGTATAGGGCAATGTCATCAGCGAATATTGATTTCTCTATACTGTCTGGGATATTATTTAAAACTTCATTAATGGATATGAGGAACAGTGTGCAGCTCAAGTTTGATCCCTGCATTATACCGTTCTCCTGAAAGAAAGGTGAGGAAACTGCATCTCCAACTCTTACTCTAAAATTTCTATTGTCCAGGAAATCTTTTATAAAAAGTGGAAGTCTTCCCCTGAAATTCCATCTGTGGAGTTGACGAATTATATTAAATCTCCACGTTCGATCATAGGCCTGTTTAAGATCGAAAAATATAACGGTGCAGTGTTTTCTTTCTATGAATGCGTTCTGAACATGATCTTCCAACCCAGCGAGTTGGTCAAGTGTACTGTATCCTTCTCGAAATCCTGCCTGGTAGGGGCTAATCAGGTTCTTATTTTCTAACACTTTAATAAGTCGATAATTTATTATGACTTCCAATAGCTTTCCGAGGCAACTGTTTAATGAGATAGGTCTATAGCTGTCGAGCAGATGGGGATCTTTGTTGGGTTTCAGAATAGGAATGAGCATTGAGGTTTTCCAACAGCTCGGGTATACTTTGAATTTCCACAATGAATTATAGAGATCTAGCAGAGCATGTTTCCCAGCAGAAAGAAGGTTTTTAATCATCTTGTAGGTTACACTGTCGCTACCTGGGGCTGATGAAATATTTATTGATTCCAAAGCTCTTTCAAGCTCACCTAGTGTGAGATCCTGATTGTATGGAAGCTTTCCTGTGTTTTCCCAGTCAAAGTTGAGTTCTCTTGCTTCCTCTCTCTCTTTCAATTGTTGAAAGTATTTGTTATATGAACTGGTGCTGTAGATACTTTCATAATGGTGGCCAAACATTTCGACTACTTGCACTGGGTCACTGATGTAGGAATTATTTAATTTAATTATTGGCACTTCAGGAAGTGTATTTCTTCCACTCAAGGACTTAACAAATATTATTAATTTTGTGGTCTTTAGATTTTTTATTCTGTTCCCTTGCACTAAAAATTATCAAGGACTTAACCTTTCTCCACACTTCAGCTGAAGGAGTATCATCCTTAAGTGAGCTAACATATTCCAGCCATGATTTCTTCTTTGCCAATACTTTTAATCTTCGTTCTTTAGCGTTAGCTTTTTTATACTCTATTAGATTTACAGTAGTAAAATGCCTGCGAAACCGATTTAGAGCTCTCTTCTTCTCTTGGTTAGCCTTTTTACATTCTTCATTCCACCATGGCACAGGGTTTCGAAAGCTGATTGGTGTGGAGAAAGGAATTGATTTTTTAGCTGCCAAAATTATTGCATTAGTGAAAAGTTTTGTGTCGTTTTCTATTTCGCCGGTCAAGTTAGGGGCCTTAAATTCATTTTGGTACTTATTCCAGTCAGCTTTATTGGTGTTCCATTTGGGAAGTGCTTTGAAGTTGTGACGTATGCTATTGTGCCTTATGATAATCGGGAAGTGATCAGATTGGTGAGTATGGTTTAGAGTGTGCCAATTCATAGACAAAGATACAGATGGCGAAGCAATGCTCAGGTCAATTGAATCCATTGAGCCTGAGCTAACAGAGATGTGGGTTGGAGAACCATTATTTAGTGTTACAAGATTTAAGTCAGACAGTAGATCATAAAGTATAGTTCCTTTAGGAGTGCTTCGTCGGGAGCCCCATGAAATATGGTGTACATTGAAGTCGCCAAGAATGAGGACAGGAGTCCTATTATTATTGCATGTTTACATGTGTAATAAGATGCTTTAGGACGTCAATCATTAAAATAGTGCATAAGTTAATTGAATAGGTCGTAGTAGACAAGTGAAAGTTAAGAAATGAAAAAAAAAATATTTGAAAGTTTATTTTCTCTAAGGGATATTTAAAAAAAAAAAAAAAATTACGGCAGTTGTGTTTTAAATTATCTACGTTTCATCAGCTATCTAACGAGGTATAACAATCTTAGGTTTTATTTAAATGCATTGAAAAAACTTAGTTTCTTAGGCGGCTGTGGAGAAGAAAATTATTCCGGACTTCTTGCTGGCAATGTCAATGGCCCACCTCGTCCTATCCATTTGTTTGGATAATTTGTGCCCGGCTGGACGACTGGCTAGTCTCTGACACTTCTCCTGAAATGGGCAGGGCAGCCATCATGTTTGAACCACTTGTCCCTGATCAAGTTGAGTGGCAGATCATCCAGCAAATCACTCAACTCTAATCTCAAGAAGTTTTCGTACCTTTCCCCATTAGATTATCCGGAAGAAAGTATAGGCCACCAGTATGCACTGTAAACCACACTCTTCATTGCGAAAGTCCCAGATCATGGGCAAAAATATTAGTGGATTTAGTTGGATCCGCTCAAAACAGAGCCAGTTTCTCAAAATCTTCGATAAACTCAGTAAAAAAAAGGTCACATTCAACACTCGACGACCAGGGAAGCGAGTTATGTATTCGTTGCAAACTTGCGGAGACACAATGGCAGTATCCGTAACAAATAAGCTTATCAGCATATTCCTCAGGTGTGTAGGATGTCATCAACACTTCCGTATCACAAGTACAAATCAGAGTCTGGTTAACTAGCACAGTAGTCACAAATCAGAAGAAATAGTCCAGAGTCACAGGCAAGTCGAGAAAAAAAAAAAAAAAAAATGTGGGAAAAAATTAATTGTGGATCTCAGACCGTTCAATGAAATCTGGGGTTCAGGAAAATTTCTAAATTTTGCTATGTAACTAGTAACATTTATTTAAATCAAAGTTTAACTAGAAACATTTTTATGGCTCGTTAGTTACAATTGCTGAAACTCAATTCAGATAAATACAGATATTCAAGAATTATAAATCTAAGAAATTAATTCACTTAGTTTATGCAGGACTTTTATGTTTTTTTCCATTACAAAGCTATATTTATATACTATAAGAGTAAGCTTAATGTTGGAGAGAGAAAAGCAGGTTGTAATCTCAACATACAATATATGAATTATACTTTGCAATTACAGCTAAGAAATAGATTTAAATATTTTTTCCTACTTACTTACTAATAGGGAAAAATAATAAAATATCAGAATATTGATGAAACCATATAATAGTCTGAAAAATTGTATAATATTTTTCCAATCTAAATAATATAAAGCCTTAGTTTAATTAATAAATAAAAAAACCTCCTCCTATAAATTAGCTGTTTATATACCCTAAAATTAGGGTTCATGTGGCGGCGTTTTCGCTGGTTCGAATGTGGTAAATAAATAATAACTATTTAATATTAAAATAAAAGAAAAAGAAAGAAAAATTGAATATAATAGGTAACAACTTACAAGGTAGTTTCAGCAGGCAGCTCGGTCCTCGCACTCATCTGCAGTTTTTCCTCCAAAGCGGCCCTGAAATTAAAGGTCTCTAACTCGGCCAAGAGAAAAACCCAAAAATTCAGAGCACTTACCTTCTGGGAATGCGGGGCAGCCGTGAGTGGACGAAATAATAAGACTTTTATAAACCGAAATGGATACGTTAAACACTTGTCTACTACTGGAAGCAGAGTGGTTTCTATGGGATCTGGAAGCCGAGTTCTCCTATGAGAGCTGGAAGCAGAGTGTCTCCTATGAGAGCTGGAAGCAGAGCTATAAAAAGAGAGTTTGTTGACCATAGATATTATTCTAAGATGATTTTAGTTGGGGTTCGGTCGAGGTAGATCCAAAAAACACAAATTAAAAAAATGTATTTTTTTAATGAAGGATTATTAGTTCAAAAAATTTAAATATTTTCTAGATAAATTCAGGGCT
>KZ806910.1:397975-421215 GCA_000696205.2 Oncopeltus fasciatus | reverse complement strand
TTTTTCAATATTGTTTTCATAAACTTTTAATTGTCTTACATAGCTTTCTACTTTCATACTCTTGATATCACATTATATTATAATTTTCTATTATACTAATTTCAAATATTACTGTATTCTCATGACATTGTATTTCTACAGCCCTGAAGATGGCTTACAATGTAAGCCGAAACGTTGGCAGATAATCCTTCATTAAAAAAATACATTTTTTTAATTTGTGTTTTTTGGATCTACCTCGACCGAACCCCAACTAAAATCATCTTAGAGCAGAGCTATAAATATTCTATTTCAAATTCAATTAAAATACTAATTTAATTATCATTAATATGCTTTGTATTTTTATTAAATGTAAAGCTTTTAATAATCACAATATTTTTTGGCTTTCTAAGGATATGTTTTGTAGAATTTATTTGTAATTAATGAAAAAATTAATTATTAATATAAACTTAAGTAGGTTTTTGGTACATTTTTTTTATAGAAGCGGTTGAAACATCATAGTTAATAATCTTTTTTTATTATTACTATTTATACACCTAAATAACTACTGAAAGAATTTGAAAGGAAATATATATATATGTCTGATTCCCACCTTCTCTTTTTTCTAGTGGTCTTGTTTTGCTTGGCAGCTGTTATTTTCCCCATGGGCTTTCATGTAGATGAAATAGGAGGCCAACCATATCAACTACCAAATAGCCATCAAGTGGGGATATCTTACATACTCTTTGTATTATCTCTCTGGGTGACGGTGATGTCAGAATTATTTGCTGGGAAAGTCTGTTTACCACATTTTTAATAGTAGTCCTATTTAGAGTTCTTATAATTGTTGACAATTTTGTGTTATAATTGTATATTTTTTAAGTAACTCTTTGTTAAATTAAGCAAAGCCTATAAAATGTGATACTTTAATAAATTTAATTTATTTTAAAATTATTTCTGGATACTTTTGTCTTAGAAGCATCAAAAGACAAGAACTTCACAGAGAATTTGGAGACTTCAAGTATGAGAGAGTTAGCTCATTAGTGTATCTTGGCACTTTAATTACTATCAAGAATGACACAGCTCAGGGAATAAGAAGAAGGCTCATCTCAAGGAATACTAAGATCCTCCTGTATAAAACTCATTCGCCCTGTGCTTACCTATGGATCTGTAGCTTGGGTAATTTCTAAAAAGGATGAAAATATTGTACAAATTTTTGAGTGAAATATACTCCAGTGAATCTTCAGACCTCACTAAAGAGGGATCTGGAGAAGAAAAAAAATTGAAGTTAAATTATCTTTACCAAGAAGCAGACAACAGAATAATAAAGCTTGGTAGGCTGGCCATGTCGGAAGGAAGTCAAACGAAGAAATACTCAAGAGACTCATGGAGGAGGAACTGCTTAGGACGAGGAGATAGGTGGATGACATAGTTGAAGATACAGAAAGCAGCTTCAGCTATACGAAATTGAAAGGTTACTGCTTCAAACAGAGATGACTGGTGGAAGCGGATCAAGGAAACTTAGGCTCAGTAATGGGGAATGTTATTATTATAATTATTAAGAGCAAAATTGGAGAAATATAAATGAGGCCTTACCTGAACCATAAATTTTTAACTTTACGGTCAAGAAGCTGCAATTAGTTTGTTTTGGCAGATTTTTTAAAGCGAAATCAAGCTATTCATGTTGGTAACATAATGTGAGTATTAAAAAATTTAAACAAAAATTAAATTTTTATTAAATCTATTTTATAAGTTAAAAATATAGTCCATTAAAAATTACATGAATATATATGCACATATAAATAATATATAATTCTATATGCACTCTAGCATACATTTTAAAATAATAAAACCATATTCGATATTTAAGCATTATTTGTAAACCCTTGGTATATTCATGGGAGATAGGGAGTTTAAAGGGAGACCAAAATAGAAAATCTTAATATATTCATTAAGCTTAGCATTATGAAAATGTATAGAAAAAATAGGTGTAAAATAATAAGTTAATACAATACAATAAAAAAAAAGAGAGCATATTAAGATTTTTATGAATCTAAATTCAAGTGTTGTTGGGCCCCTCTTATTTTTATAATATAAAACCAAATTCAAAATTAAGGCTTTTCATTGCAAACCCTTGAAAGAATATTTTAGTTGAAATTGGATATGGAAGATGTGGGATTTAGAATGAGAAAAAAAATTGTGATCACATTATCTTCAGTATTATTTGAGTTTCGAAAAAATTTATAAAACATCATAAAAGGTGTAAAATGTAATTTTATTAGGACTATGCTCTATAACATTTTTATTAAAAAAAAAAAAAAAAAAAAAAAATGCCTATTAATGAAGATTTAAAAATGTGGAAGGGGTTCACCCACCAGTCTATGGTGGGTGAGAGATTCCCCTACTCTTCCTTCCCAACCAGCCTAAAGCAAAGCTTTGTGGTAATAAATTTTATGCTCATTGTTCCATCCCTTTTAAATTAATTTTCCTCATTTACTCTTATTCATATCTACCTTTAATGAAACGCACAACTGCTTAATTATACAGCTCCTGCATGATGAACTTTTAAATGTATAGTGTATGAGTAACTTAATTTATTTAACAACCACTTAAATGCATAATAAAGCCAAATTGCATTGAGTGATAGGTTCAATATAATTATTTACACTGGTTAAGGTATTTACATAAGACATTTTCCTGGTATACACCTATAAGGACTCTCTTCAATACGTTACTTGTTTTCAAAAACAATTCTTAGTAGAAAATCTGTTGGTGTTCAGTCAAGGTTGATCCAAAAAAAAAAAAAAAAAAAAAAATGTATCTTTTATTATCTACCAAAAGAAAAACAAAACACTATATGATTAAAATTTTTATAACATAAATTTGAAGTAACTAAAAGTAATGAAATATCAAATGCTGAGGAAAAACAATAACAAAATGTGTAGTAAGTTCACCACACCTACCTATCATGAAAGTTGTCACCTGGATCAAATGTTCATGACTGAGAGGTAAGGTATGGAAATTAGAAAAGCTTTAGGCGGAAAAGAGAAGGTGGGGGTGTGAGGCAGTATATACAAAGGGAGAGCAGCAGGCCTGTATCAAAGAAAGCAATACCAGGAAAAATAGGTAAGAATTATTTAGGATAAGTAGTCTAAGGATCTTGGAGACAAGTTAGACGGTTTTGGCCATATTTATTTTTTGTGGATGAGGGCGAGATAAGCTGATATGGAGATGACCTGAGTAAGTGTGCATAGTGTACCAATCAGTGGAGATAGAGCCGTTGGTATTACGGATGATAAGGGTGTCAAGGAAGGGAGTTGATAATATGACCCAATTTCTATGGTGAATTTTAGACGGGGTGATGAGAGTGAATGCAGTAAGGATTTGGTGGATTTTTTTTTTCTTCAAAAACAGTTATGTTAATAATATCATCATTATTTAATTCAGTATCATCTCTGGATTTTAAACTATGTTCAATAAGTTAAATGGGGTCCAACTGAAAGGTAGACATTATCAGTATCATACTCGCAGCTTAACACTTAGCTAAAAATGTGGATGATATTCCATGAAGTTTTAACATTTTTCTATCAACAAAAGGTTTCTTGAGCATATTAACTTGAATATATTGGAATGAAATTTTATTGATATGCGACTCAGGTTGAATATCATAAGGAGGATCTTTATTTGAGGTATCATAAGATAAAGAAAACTTATCTTGCAAGGAAATCATATGTTGGGACTTTACCATGAAAAGTTGCATGATATTTCATGTACTTTCTCATAATAGTTTTTGAGCTTACCATTATCATATTACAATAATGGCATTTTGCTGTTTGACAGCTCTTTTTATTCATAAAGGACACGTGTCGCGAGTTTATACAGTGTCTATTCCAAGCTATTGCAGAGTAACAGACTCTATTACATGGCCAACAATAGTAAACTTCAGTGATAACTCCTCTATTCATTTCTTCATTAAGTTTTATAAAATTATCACAGATAACAAATTCTTTATTATTATAATGTTGATAATCATAATTATTGTAAGACTTCTTCCTACTCTCAGGCATATCTGAGTTTTTAAGATCTGGATTTAATTTTTGATTGGAAAGGGAAGAATTAAAGTCATTTCTATTGAGGTCCTTAAATGATTCCAACATAAATAGAGGTGGAGTGCTTTCAGAATGGCCTAATGAGTTTTCCAAATCATGAGATTTAAGATGATGTGCAATCAAATACTTACGCGACTCATGTGATGAACAAATAATCAAGGGACATATGCTGCACTTGCTGATATGTGTTTCCATCACTTGCCCATGGCGGTTTTGTAAATGGTGCAGCCATTTATAATTAGAAAAAAAAATTTCATCACACATTCCACAGTAATATCCTTCATTAGTAGCATTAGACATTAGTTTTCTATGGACCTCAATAAAATTGGATGATAGAAATGGATCTCTTGGAGAGTCATTACCAAGCTCTCGTGAATTGATATCTGGAATATTAGCTCTTAACTTTAAATTAATCAATGATTTATCAATAGTTTTTATACCTGTCTTATCAGCTATTTCAATTTGCAATGGTACATTGCATTGTTCCTTCTGGTTTATTTTTCTATCTATTTGCTTCCCACTTGATTGATCATCCTTTTCTTCCTTTAGCAACGAAGTAGCCCCAGTTTCTGATTCCAGATAATTGTAAGTGCCTAAATAAGTTTCTTTTGTTTTTTTAAGAGTAGGGATATAGTTATGTTCATTTACTAGCAAAAACAATTTAACAGTTTCTTTAGCTAATAAAATGGTTTCATCAGTTGCTCCCTCTAATAACTCATGAAATTTTTTTTTTGAGTGGAAAATCTTGAAGTCCTCTACGCTTTTATCTCTAACAATTTTAATGCATTCAAGAGTAACTTTAAAAAGATGAAACAATGAATCCAATACATCTTGTGGGTTGGAGCATTTTTCTTTGGGTAGAACATCATCCAATAGATACTTCATAAAATTGGTAAGATGAAACAAGGTTTCCCAAGTTTTAGTCATTTTGGCAATTAAGTTCAGTAACCTAAAAAAAAACAAAAAAAAAAAAAAAAACATATAAATAAATTAGAAGTGTTTTACTTTAACTTAATTCTTTTTTAACAATATTAATATAAAATGTCTGTCATGTAGAGACTATCTACATTAAGTAAATTCCTCTGCACCAAAGTTCGGTCACATTTGGAATTAATTTTTTGTATTGTAAACCCTTACTTCATTTGATTGAAATCTGCTCAATAATGAATTCAGCCTTCCTTATTGCTTGTATAACTGACAAACCAAATTTTATTCAGAAAACAGTTATTAAATTAAAATATAAGTTCTAGATAAAACTCTCTTAATAGCTTGATTTTTGCTACTAACTCCTAAAAAATTTATTTTACCGAAAAATATACTTCTGTTAAGTTTCATTGCTCTAAACTAAAAATAATGAATGACTGCTACAAAAAAAAAATTATTTTTTTACTTGTACTTGACATTCAGGTAATCCCCCACTACTAACATTCTGATTTCAAGGTCCTCAAGCAACAGCTATTGTTGTAAGCAGTTATCGCCTGTTTCAATAACAAAGTAACTTTTTTTTTGGAGGGGGAGGGTAGAAGTCACGCACAAGTTTCATTAAAATAAAATAAAAAATTTCTGAACGTTAAATTAAATTTTACGGTCATGTAAACCCCCACTTCTAATTGTTCAATTTCCATAAGCAGCTCATAAAATATTTCTTTTGTCAATAAACAAGCCTGTTCTGAATTTCATTGCTCTTAACTAAATATTACAAAAACTTTCTTCTATTCACAATTTTTATTTCATATTCTTAATGCCTATTGACTTAATTTGCTTAATGTGTAATATTCTTTTTTTTTTATTTTGCATTTAAAAGTGATAAGTCAAAATATGAAAACAGCATGCTAGACACCCACAAGCATGCATATATATATATATATATATGTGTGTGTGTGTATATGCTTGTGGGTATATGTATATATTTTTCCCCCCTTATGACAGTAACCCTGCCATAAGGGCATTTATTTACTGTACATGCCATACATAATAATTGTATACAATGTACATGTTACATAAAAAAATTAAAACATTAAATAATTATAAATAATAATTGAATAAAAAAAAACATATTAAAGAAAATGGATTAACAACAAAGAGGAGGAAACAATTGAACAAGAAAATTTAACTAAAATGAACATAAACGAAAATATTTAAAAATGAATAATCACATAAAAAATGAAGAAATATACAATAAAATTCACATATATACATTAATATACGTAAGATTTGATTAATGAATTATAATCAGTAAACGTGTAACTCTAATGTGAGTATTTTATATATTTTTAATATATATACATTATGAGTATTTCTCATTTATAATTTTTATTTTTTCAAGAGAGATCTTGAGAAATTTTTTTAATTCAGGGAGTAGTTTGTCCATCAATAAATTGACTGTTACAGGGCATTTTCCGTATGTCTGTAGCGATTTATTTTGTAATGTCATTCTGAAGTCAGTAAGTAGTGTACAGTCGTATATTAAATGTTGGTATGTCTGTTCGTGGGTAAAGTCATAGGGACAGTATGGAGAGTCTTTAATTTTGAATCTGTAGAAGTAACTGTTGGCTGTACCTTGTCCTGTAATGGCTTGTGTCAGGTAGAAGTCTGTCTACGAGTTCCGTTTGTTGTAATATGTCTGGTATAAATGTGTATGTCTTGTCTTGTGTGTTTTGTCCCATCTTGTCTGCCATTGTGTTAATGCTTATTAGTGTAGTATATATTTTAGATGTTGTTTTGAAATAAGTTTGTAACACACAGTCAAGGAAGGATCTTTGGAAGCAGATTTCGCTGTCTTGTCAAGTAATTCATTCTTAGGCATTCCGGAATGACCTTTTATCCATGTGAAACTAAATCGATTATTCCTTATTGTCTGTAAGATTTGTAACATTTTTTTCATCGTTTCAATTATAGGAAATTGGCAATTTCTATTGTTGATCATGTCTAAAGTAGATTGCTGTCAGTTAGTATATTTATAGTTTTGTCGGTTAGTCCCAACGTATGTATGTATTCTAGTGATTTGAGGATGGTGAATTGTTCGGCCTGGTTGTTTGTACATTCTGCTTCTAATTTAAATTTTAATGTATCCTTTAGTATTAATTTTTCAAAAATGAGACTGGCACAACCGACGAATTTGCCATTCTTACTTCCGTCAGTGTATATTTGTAAATCTGTTACTTCAGTCGAATTTAGGAAGATTTGTGGGTAAAGTGCCGGGTGTAACCAAGTCGAATGTTGCGAAATCTGTTCTACGTCATCTGTTATACAGATAGTTGTTAAGCTTCAAAGACAACAATAGAAAATTTTTTACATAAAAGTCGGCTATTATGCTAATGGGAATGATTTTAGTTAAGACAAAGGTGGCTTTGTTTGAAAGAGTCCGGAAGCCTTTAGCGATTTTAATCGCTATCTGCCTCTGGATCCTTTCAAGTCTGGTGATATTGTTTACACTTTAACCCAGGATACCAGATTTCGATTCCATATGTCAGAATGGGTAAAATGGCACCCTTATACAAAATTTCGAGGGCTTGTCTTCAGGCCCCAAGTGGCACTAGCTCCTATGGATAAAGAGTTTATAATTCTGATAAGTTTGTTTTGTAATGTGAAATATTTCATAATATATAATTTTTGTAAAGTTTAGTTCTGTATAGTGAGGGTAAGTTCAGGGGTTTGTCGTTGTCTTGATATTATCATGTAGTAGGATTTTTGTGTGTTGAAAGTGAGTTTTTGCCCAAGAATTTGTTATTTTTGTCATTGTTTCTATTAGAGTTTGTATATGTTGGTAAAATTTGGATTTAATTATAATAAGTATGTCATCAGCAAAAGCTAGTACTGTTACGTGTTTTGGAAATATTTTTTGAAGTAGTGAATGGACGATAAGATTCCATAACAGTGGAGAGCAACTCGAGCCCTGGGGCGTGCCGAGGGTTTGGTTACTTGTCATATCAATAGACCCAGATGTGACAAATAGCTTACAATTTTTTAGATAGTCTTTAGTCAATTTAAAGATATTACTGGAACAGTGTTTCTCTTTTAATATATTAAAGATGGAAGGCCACCAAGCACTGTCGAATGCCCCTTGAATATCAAGTGATATGAGAGCTATAACTCTAAATGAGTCAGCGGGAGATCATCTCAGTTTTAGGCAAACTAATCTGTCTCCTATTAAGGCAATAAATTTGATGTTGTCCTTCTTCAGATTTTATTCTTCATTTTGGTGGCATATTGTTTCTATAAGGTTTTCCCTAACTGCTTCTTCGGGTAACCTTTTAAGTATGATTTTAGGGTTTTTTTCACTAACTTTTTTGTTTGAAGACTAGGTTCAGAGGCTAGTTTTTCTTCTATTTTTAGTAAATCGCTGTTAGTTGAGGTTTCAACTAGTATATTATTATTTTTTAAGGATTTAATATTTTTCATTCCCAATTTCAGTTCCACTGGGTTTATTTTTAATTTAAATGTATTTTTAACTTCTTCTGAAGTTTTCATTTCAGACAAATTTGAACAAATAATAATTTTGTGTTTTGGTTCTAGGTTAACTTTAGGTTTATTACCTTCTTTTACTGCTGTGGCGTAGTCAATCGTTGGTTTTTCTTTGGTTCTTTCTATATTTTTAATTTCTTCTAGAAATTCTTTTTTAAGTTCTTCAAGAATGTCAATAATTGAATGTAAGTTAGCTTTAAATTCAGTCTTAAGTTGGGAAAAGTTCAAAATAGGTTGTAATTTTTGAAGAGCATAATCAATGCGATCTGTACGCGATGCCATCATATATATATAATGTGATAAGTACTAATAATTAAAGAAAACAAAATACACAATTTAATCATCATTCCATTAATTTAACTTAAGAGACATGGGATAATGAATATAGTTAACCAACTTCCTGAAGTAGAGTATAGTAATCAGCCAAAAATTGGGTATGATTTTTACAAACTCTTTATCAATAGGAGAGTTTTTTTGACCGTAGATATTGTTCTTAGATGATTTTAGTTGGAGTTACCTAGACCGAACCCCAACTAAAATCATCTAAGAATCTTTATCAATATATTGTTTCATAGAAAGTTGATCTGATGTACTAAGTTGCCTTCCCTCCCTTAAATATTTTCAGCTCTAACTTTTTTTTGTTTTTCAACTAAGTTTTCAAACTTATTTGTTTTTCATTGTGAAATAATCTTTATTATTGGATTCTAAGATTTTTCTTTAGTTTATATTTATGTGAGAATTTACATTTATTTAAAATAAGATAATTATTTTTAAGTGTTATCTATTATGATACTGATTTATCATTTATTTGAAATTTTTTAACTATCGAATATTAACATGATAAATTATCTAAGAGGAGAGGTTAGTCAGGGATTCGGTCTTGAAATTAAAAACTGATTTGTAAACAAAAAAGTTTTTTTTTTTTTGTTCGCTAATGTTATGGCTTAAATTTCATCAGGTCAAAGTATCAAAAGAAAGCATACAAATATAATATAGAAAAATGTATAAAAGAATTATATTAAATCAATATTAATTGAATAAATTAATGAAATGACAAAAATATGAGTAATGAACTATATTAAATGCATGAAAACTGAACATATAAATAAGAGCAGAAATACATAATATTAAAAAAGTATCATACCAAATTTTTCTCTTTCATATTTTCAGTATTCAGTTTTCATATATTTTATATAGTTGATTACACAGTTTTATTATTTCATTTATTTATTCACTTGTTTTATTAATACATATGGACATGTTTCTATATTATTTTTGATACTCAGTCCTGATGAAGGCCAAAACGGCTAATGAACAAAAAAAAAACCTTTTTGTTTACAAATCAGTTTTTAATTATTCAGCTCCCAAGACCAAATCCTTGACTAAACTAAACATCCCTGACAAAACTAAACCATTGTGCTAGCGGCAACGGACGTGTCAACACCTAATGCTCAGCTAAGTTCTAACCTGGTGAAGGTCACTAACATTTACTGGGAAAGTTATTTTATTTTTTGACCCATTAACATCTCACTTCTTGGAAATTTGTATTAAAATTAACTAGGTAATAGTCTCACCTAAATACATACAACCCCGTGGGGGGAAACCAACATGAAGCGGCCGCCGGCTAAACAGATAAAATCGGCTATCGAGTGCCCGAGAAATTTTGTCTCAAATAATCAACCTGTTCAAAGCAACTATAACCGGTTTTTGATAATTCAACGTATCGGTGATGAAAACCTCAATAAAGTCGCCCCATTTCTTATCCATAAGAAACTAACTTCACTTGCAGGCGAATTAAAAACCGTTAAAAGGCTGAAAAATGGTGTTCTATTAATTGAAACACTCTCCGCTAAACAGAGCGAGGCTCTGATGTCACTCACTCGTTTTAGCGATGAAATAAAAGTCGAAGTAAAACCGCACGAAAAACTGAACTCATCTATTGGAATAATTTACTGCTCTGACCTCGACGAAATCGATGAAAAAACCATTCTTGGAGAATTGAAACCCCAAAATATTAAGGACGTTAAAAGAATAATATCGAGAAAAAACGGAAAAGATACTAAGACTCATTTATATAAAATTACTTTTGACCAACCTAAATTACCTGCCTACATTAAGGTAGGATTTCATAAAATAAATGTCAGACTCTACGTACCCAATCCAATCAGATGCAACAAATGTTTCAAATTTGGTCACATTGCACTAATCTGCAAAAACGAACAAATTTGTTACTTTTGTAGTGAAACCAAACATGACGGATCGCCATGCAAAACTACAACTGCAATATGCGTTAATTGTAACCAGAACCACACAAGCACTGATAAAAACTGTTCAAAATTTCTCGAAGAAAAAAAAATTAAAGAAATTCAATTTAGCGAAAAAATAACTTACAACGCAGCTAAAAAGATTTTTAAGGAAAAAGAAGCCCCTACAGTCAGCAAATCTTTTGCTAGTGTAGAGAAAAATCCAAGGATAAATAAATCTAACGATGAATTTATTCAAAATAAAACATTTTCAACGAGCGTCCTGTCTTATCAGGCACCCGCTTATCAAAATAACCAGGCACGAAAGCTGCCTGATACTGAGGGAAAAGCCCTCCCACCCCTAGCAACAGGGGTTTCCCCTCCCTTACCCTTTCCACCCCAGAACAAGGGGGGAACCCCCTCCGCTCTATCCCCCTCCTCTATCCCATCCCAAATTCCCCTACCACACACCCCCGAGGCTCGGCCTTCTCCGGATCCATTCGGAATTTCCCGTGACGAAACGACAGCCTCAGATGAGAGTGTTCGGCAGAAAGCGCCGCCGCTCTCCCATCGCACGGACCACCAGCGGGCGTGGTCGCCCCCCTCTCCCGCATTTGAGATAGAAATATCTACGAGTGAAGAAGGAAACGAATTGGATAAATCCAATTCTTTCAAATAATATTTATATATGTATAATGATTAGAGATATGTTAAAAACTACAGCTAATTGTAAAATTAACGAAAGAAGGGCAAACTCTAATTATTTATATAAAAATATACATCTCCCTAATAAAACAGAATACACCGACAAGCTAAATCCAGTACACTACACACTTAAACAAAAATCTTCATCTACAAAAATTAAAACCAACAAAACAATCTTTCACCGTCTCCTTAAATATAACTATCGTAAAATAAAAATATTAGTTACTCTACATTCTCTGCTTCCATTACAAATTGACCGAATTAGCAATGAGGGAGAGAGAGAAAAAAAAAAAAAACTGGGTTTACTGTATTATTATATTTTCCTTTTAAACTGCCTGTAAACTCCAATAATAGTTTGGTTCAGTGGAACTGTAATGGTATACGCTCACATTACCAAGACCTTCAGCTCCTTCTCCATGACTATGATCCAGCAATTGTTTGTCTTCAAGAAACTCACACTCGTACCTTTGACTCCATCAAAATTAGAGATATATCGCAATGACTACACCCATTGTGACCAGGCATGCCGAGGCATTCTCACAGCCATCTCGCTCAAAATCAATTCTGAGCCTTTTCGGCTTAGAACTAATCTTCTTGCCCTTGCCATAGAGCTAAATCTCGACATACCTGTTTACATTGTCAACATTTATATTCCACCTGATGAGCAAATAAACAATCAAGATGTTTTTCAACTTCTAAATCAAATCCCAAAACCTCTTATAATAATGGGTGACTTCAATGCTCATCACCCAGCATGGGGTTCAGCAAAAGCAAATCCCAGAGGGACCTCCCTTGAAAAAATAATTTCTGACCCCAGTCTCCAGGTGAACCAACCATCATCCATTCAGGCTACGGAACACCATCCCACATAGATTTAACCGTATGTTCTACTTCATTATTACCCTACACCACGTGGAATGTTATCCCTGACCAGTATGGAAGTGATCACTTCCCAGTCTTAACAACGTTCTTTGGGGAAACCCCTAAACTAACTCAACGAAGACGATGGGTTTTAGATAAAGCCAATTAGGAAAATTATGCCAAAGAAGTCAAATTGAGCAATTTGCCTGAAAACGTCGAACTCTCCTACAGCATAATAAAGCAATCCATATTACAAGCAGCTGAAAACAACATACTAAAAACATCAACTGAAACTAAAAAAAGATTACTACCATGGTTTATTGACAAATGTAAAAATGCAATCAAAAATAGAAGAAAAGCCTACAGAAAATTCAAAACTAATGGGTCAACGGAAAACTTTATTGCATTCAAAAGAGCAAGGTCCCAATGTCGTCATATTCTATTGAAATGTCAAAAAGAGTCTTGGGTCAACTATGTAAATACAATAAACAAAAATACCCCTATTTCAGAAGTCTGGCAAAAAGTCCGGAAAATAAAAGGAAAACATGTTCGTTCACCAATTCATCTGAACATAAATGGTAAACTAACTTCTGATGAGACTCTGGTTGCTAATGAATTTGGGAAAACCTTCTCGATAACCGAAGACTATTACACACGTGACTTCCTCAACCATAAACAGAAATGTGAGTTGTCCTCGCTATGCTTCGACTCAACAGAAGAAATAGCCTACAACAGTCCTTTCTCAAGAGAAGAACTTAAAATCGCCCTAAAAAAATTCAAAAGCAAAACACCAGGACCTGATGGAATTGCATACGATATGGTTAAGCACCTTCTGGAAAGGGAACTGCAGTCTCTTCTCCTGTTTTATAATAACATCTTCGCCACAAGCGAAATACCAAAAGAATGGTCAACCTCCTTTACGATACCAATTCCTAAACCCAGAAAAGACAGAACTAATCCCTCCAACTATCGTCCTATTTCATTAACCAGTTGCTTATCCAAGATCCTAGAACGAATGGTAAACAAGCGCTTAGTGAACGTATGTATTCGGCCAGAAGATGGACAATGACCGAAAGCGCTCGCCAACGGGAGATGGTGTACAGAAACCAATGAAGACAGAGAATATAAGATATGAGAGATATTTAAATAAACTGAAAAGCTGTACCAAATACAAATAAAATAAAACTTTATGTCAATGTGTATGTATGCCTGTGTTTATACATACACATGTATTATCACTGTGTAGAAATCTGAACAAACTTACTAGACAAGAAAAAAAAAAAATTTTGAAATTTAGTAAAATATGGCGTAACCAAGTAATATCTAAATTTTTTTTGTAATATGATTGTGTTTATATCTATATAAATGCATATGCTTGGGAAAAAGAAAGACATCTTTTTTTTTAAATTGAATTAATGAAAACTAAATCCTCGGCAACGATGACCTGAGATGTTTGTTGCCAATAAAAAATCAAAAACCAAACCAAACCAAAACTAAGCCCTGGCAACAGTCAACTAGTTACCTCCAAAATGAAATTATTTTTTTAGGAAGGAAATATAATAAGTGACCTTGTAGTAACTTTCATATTAAAAATAATTGTAAACACATGAAAACAACAAGCTACTGAGAGACATGTTTTTGAAAATTGGACTTTTATAATTGAACGTTATGAGATTTCTTTTACTGGCCAATTTTAAGTAAGACTTAACATGAGTATTTTTTAAGAATTAAATAAAACTAATTACAAATAATAATAAATTACACTAACTGAAGCTTAAATTATGTGATTTATCTGTTTTTAATACACTTATACCACTTTCAAAATAAATGGTCCATATGTATATTCTTTGAGATTAATATGATGTATGCAGGCAATGATCAAACATGTATGACAATAATAGGAAGAAATTAAGAAACCTTTATGAACTGTCTTTTATTAACCAAAGTAATTTTAAAATCTATAACTTTTTAACCAGCAAATTTTTTTTGAATATAATTTTATAAGACATTAAATTCTTTTTTTTTTAAAAAAAGCAACAAATGACACTTTCATTATTTAAGGTAAGGCCTCAGCAATGAGTGATTTATTGCCAAAAATATTTATGTTAAATTCCTCATAATTTAATTCCTCATCATTTTCCCTCACTTTAGAATAATGTAAATCCAGTTCAAGATGGTCCATCCATTCAAATGCATCTTCAATTTCACAATCACATGCTAAACAGAAGGCATGAAATGCAAGAGATTTTCCAGAAAGTTTTTTTTTCTTTTTATCAAGAAAGAGTGCTTTGATTCTACCAATTAGATCTTGGTGGAACCAGCTATTATCTTCACATGATTGAGTGGTTTTTTCATCATGAATTTCATTTGAAGAAATAGTTGGTTCAATTTCGGTCTTTGAAGTATTGTTACCTTGAAAACTTTGATCAATATGAGACCCTTCACTATTCAAACAGTCAACCGGTTTTGCTTGAGAATGATCATCATTAGATATTAATTTTGTTTCATAAGATGGGACTCCATCATGACCAGCTGAATGATATTTAATATACCCTATTATAAAATTCTTTGCACCAATTATTGTCATATTACAAATTTGGCATACAGCTTGGGTGTTATTAAATTTTCTGTTTTGCATGAAGGCAGTATGTCTTTTAGTTAAACAATGCATTTCCCAATCTTTCAAAGAGTAATAAACTTTATCACAAGGCCTACAGTAATAAGCTTCAGTAACCTTTCCTTTCTGCATTTCTTTATTTAGTAAGATGAAATTATCACTGAAAACAAGTTCTTTTCTATTATTTTGTCTAGCTCTCCTTGTTCCAGCATTCTGATGCACATTTGAATTGTTCAGTTGTTGATTTAACTCTAGACTGGAAGATGTTCTTGAAAGAGTAGAAACAGTGTCACTAACCTTGCTAAGGTTTTGAAATGATGACCTCAAGTTAGACTGAGGTTGAGTTATTTCACAGCAAACTAAAGAGTTTTTTGATTCATGTGCTTTATAATGATATGAAAACAAATTCCTACCTGTTTCGGGGGTTGAAAAAATAACCAATGAACATATGTTACACTGATTGATTTGTGCTTTCTTAACTTCTTGGCAGTGGCAGTCTTGTAAATGTTGTAACCATTCAATATTAGAAAAAAAAATATTATCACAATTTTCACAATAATATCCTTCATTAAAAGCATTAGTTATGAGTTTGGTATGAACCTCAACAAAACTTGATGAAATAAATTGTTCTTTTGGGATGTCCTTAAGATGCTCAGATTGTGACCTAATAATTGGAATTTTACTCAACTCTGATAATGAATGATTTGCTTCTTCAATCTTTGTAGATTCAGCATTATGAGATTTTGCATGAAAATCAAGATAAACTTCTAATACAATGGAATTGCCACAAATAAAGAAATCACATTGTTCACAAGAAATTTCTTTACAAGACATTTTTAAGTGTTTGTAGTCATCATTGGTGTGAAAATGCCAATCAGAGGCAGAAAAAAACCCTTTGTCACATGACAGGCAAAATGCTCCAAATGATTCAAAACCAGAAGCAATCTGTTCATGAAGAAAAATGAAATTTTTATTAATAATTATTGATTGGTGACGTGTTACAATTCCACTTCCTAAGCTTATTTTCCGCAGGGTTTCTTTATCTCTACTAAAATCTTGTGAATGATTTTCATAATTCCCAAGTGAATCTAAATTGATATTTTTTTTCATTTCTAAACCAAATCGTTCCAGCTGATCCTGCTTTTTAACATATTTTTTAGAAACTTTGATAGTTTTAGGTTCCTCAGAAGTCACACAATTTCTTTCGGTAGATTGTTCAATTTCAGTTTGCATAGAAAGTTTAGGTAACTTTTTTTTCTTTATAGTGTTAAGACAATCTGCCTCTTCTTTAAGAAGAAAAATTGTATCATCAGTTGCTTTGAGATCAACATATTTTTCCATCTCTAGATAGCTTTCTTTCAGGATTGGTCTATGAAATTGTTCTTTTCTTATGTTCTGTTCAAGAACTTGGGGCACTGAATTTTCTTCTTCCTTAATTAAAATTCTCTTAGTTGCTTCACAATTATCAATGTTTCTATCATTTTCTACACAATTTTCTTCTTGGATTGATCTATAGAAGAGTTGGTTATTTTCATTTCTTTCACTAGGTGAATAAAGAGGAACAGCTGACTCTTCTTTAGTGGGTAAAATAGTTCCAACTTCTTGGTCCATTTTCATATTTTTAAGTTTTTGTTGCTTTTCCTGTTCCTTTAGGGCAGAATTATCTCTTTGAGCTTGTAGAATACTTTCCCCAGCTTCACTCTCTATTAATCCATGAAACGTTTCTTGTAATTGGGATATTTTATTTTGATTCTTTTTAGTTTTGTCTCTCACATTGTTAATACACTCAAGTATAGTCTGGAGCAGATCCATTAATGAACCTATAACATACTGTGGAGTAGAACTCTTTTCATTGGGCAAAACATCATTTAATAAATATTTCATAAAATTTGCAAGATGAAATAAAGTTTCCAAAGTTTTTGTCATCTTGAATAAGAAATCCAAAACCTAAATGAATGTATTCAATGCCTAAAAAATAAAAATGTGCATTAATAATTGCAGTTTAGTAATTATGCAATGTATATTTAATATTTTGAAGTGAGAAGTATTGCTACTTATAAGATCTAAAAAGGATTTTTCATCCTTTTATTAATTGCAAACTGTTAAGTTCATGTGCAATTGCTTTTGAATGAGAAAAATTTAGCTAAGTAAATGATTACATGATTTGACTAAAAAATAAAATATTAAAAATACTGCTAAGGTTTTCAATAGGAGTAATTTATTTTTTATACAAAATAAATAGAATCAAAAGCCTATTTAAGTAGAATATTCTCCATGCTATTCTATATGCCAGGTGTGAAGAAATTAAAAAAATTGGAGTATTTCACACACACACGCGCGCGCACACGCATGCACACACACACTTAGGCTTAGATTGGTTTAGGTAAATCATAAAATCATTTCGCCTTTCAAAAAATTTATCATTGCTGGCTAAAATATATCATATGCAAGGTGTAGGTAAGAAAAAAGTTCTCGTCCTGATCTAGAGAAGAATGAAATCAAAAGACAAAAGATGAATTATTTTTCAATATTAAGTCACTTATTATCAATACATTTGTTATAAATGAAGCAAATAAGCATCAATAGCCTCTTTGAGTTGGTTTCCATACACAAATCGCCTTCCTCTTTTTGAAATCCAGGAACAAAAATTAGTGAAATTTCACAAGATAATGAATTAATAATAATTAAAATATGTCAACAACAATAAAATAAAATAACAATACAACAGAATCAATCTGAGTCAATAAAACAAAATTTATACTTGAGTATTAGTTGTGGAATTGAAATATAGAAAAAAACTTCATTGATACTTCTGGGCCAGATCATATGGCCTTTATTTACTGTATAATAAAGTTACCTTTTGACAAGCTTTCACACACCATGTGATGGCTTCTTCCGAACTTAAGGTAGAATGGGCATACTTTGTTCATTCTAATTTCAGTCTTGAAGAAGCCATGAGTGCAAAAGCTTGGCAAAAAGTAACTTTACATGTTCAAGCCTGGAAGAAGTAATTATGAACATATCTGAAGACCGTGGAAGTCTAGGTATTCAAAATAACTTTATTCTTAAGAAATTAAGACTTGGCTCATTTACATTATATTATTGATTCGTCATCAAGCATTGTTAGCTAATTTTGCATTTAAAATTTAGGGATCTTAAGTCAAATAACAGGTAAAAATTTTCCATTCTATTTTTTAAAATTATGCCTCATGCCTTACATAAATTAAAGCGTAAAGGTTTTGAAATTCTATAGAAAAATGATGCAGCACTATAAAAAGGAAGAGGCAACAAACCAAATTCGATGCAAGAAACAAATCAGAAGGAATACAAGACAAAAAATAGATAAAGGTATGTTTTGAAAGTGAAGAAATCAAAGTATGGGAAAAAAAATCATATTTTTTTTTTTGGATGCTCTACACATTTTATGTGACAATTAGTTCATATATTTTATAAAGGATGGAGAATTCAATAACTATGTTATTATAGGAAAATTTAGAAAGGGAATACTAGTATAAAGCAGATAAGCCATGTATGTGTTTCTCAAGGTTATATTTTGTATACTTTAATTTGCTGTGGCACTATTATTCATAGTACCATCTACTCACATTGGTACTTAATTTAATTTGTTGATGAATTCATAATTTTTTTCATTAGTTCTATTATTGGTATTTAATTATTAATATACTTATAAATAATTTTTAATAATCAGTTAAATAGTATTTTAGCAGTTGGTAAGTAATAAATAAAATATTTAATAAAAAATATTAAATGACCTATATATTTAATAAAATATATTTAATGACCTATATTGAAATTACATTAATGTTGGCTGTATTTTTTTTTAACTTGTTCAATTTTATAGTTCGCACTTTAAAAGGATTAATGAAATCTGAAACATCAGCAAAAAAATGAAAGGACTTCAATTTAAAAAAAAAAAAAAACCTGTACCGCACATTCAACCAATAATATATATACGTTATATTGACATATCCTACTTAATCTGCATAAAATAATGCTCGCAGTAAACTCTTTTTCCAGAAGCTCCCCACTCCAACTAGTCCTATCTCATCTACCCAGAGACCCTCTCAAGCTAGTCTGCGTTACTGCTCCGTATGACTGTATACAAGCCTATCCCGAGGTTCTCCTATTTAATATTATTTACTTAGTGAACATAAGTAATAATTGTAGTGATTCCTCCAATTTATTGTAACCGATCCGATCAAAACTATTTTATCGTTAATGTAATATTGGATTGATGAATAAATTCTTTTTTAAAAAGTAACAAACCTTCGAAACCAATATAACTGGCGCAGTCAGTAGGATTGTTATCGATTGATAGTAACGATGCACACACAATCATCGACAACAGTGAAATTCAGAAAGAATACCTGATTTCGAAGGCTCCTACGTATGACTGACAACCCATTCCAGGACAACTTGACGAATACAAGGATGTTCAACGCCATTAAAACCATTGAATGGTAGGAATTTCTTATAAAATTATTAGATTTCTTCTAGAATGAACAAAAATAATTAAATTGGAAGGAAAAAGAANAAGAATACCTGATTTCGAAGGCTCCTACGTATGACTGACAACCCATTCCAGGACAACTTGACGAATACAAGGATGTTCAACGCCATTAAAACCATTGAATGGTAGGAATTTCTTATAAAATTATTAGATTTCTTCTAGAATGAACAAAAATAATTAAATTATTAAAATTAAAGAACTAATTAAGTAATTAAAGAATTAAATAGCTACAAAGATTAAAATAAGTAATCATAAGATTTAAAAGAAATAATTATAAAGCTAAAATATTTTTATCTAACAATTATACTACTATATTTTTTTTAAACAAAATGGATAACCAAACACAACCCCAAATCCCAATTTTCAAAGAATTACAACCCCAAAAGATTCCCATCTTTAATGGCGAATCAGAAATACTAAACAAATTTCTAGACATATCACAAAAGATAGTTAATAAATGTGGAAACCCCCATGACGCCAATGATTTCCAAAATGAAATCATAAGCATTAGCTCCAAAATTAGAGGTGAGGCAAAACATTAATATACAGACAGCCACAAGCTAGACAGACTTGAAAAAAGTCCTTAACAATAAATACCTTGACAAAAGAGACATAATAACCTTAGGAATTAATATTACACACTTGAGACAAAGAAATCAAGAAACCCCATTTACATTTCACGAAAGAACTATAAAGCTTCTCAATACACTAATTGCAGTAGCTAAGTCTACACTTCCCGACACAAAAAGCCCCTTAATAATTAAACATTATAATAAGGTGAATCTCCATTGCTTTTTAACAGAACATCTTTCTTCCACTATAAAAACAAAAAGCCCCAGCGACCTAAACAAGGCCCTAGAGATGATCACTAATGATCATCAATATCATTATAACAGACCAACAGAGTATCACAACAAAACAGATTCTTCAAATCATAATAAAATAAATATAAATAGACAAAATTTCCCTTTTCCTCCAAGACAAGGATATTATAATTATCCCCCGAGACAAACCCAAAATTTAGCTATAATGCCGAACACATATTATTAGGTATAGATAATCTAAAAATAGCAAAATGCAATACCGATTTGACGAATAGTAGTCTAAAAATGCCTGAAATTAAAATACCCTTGTTAAACAATAATTTAAATAAAGAACTCAAAAGAAAAATATACAGAATAGTAACAATAATTGTTCTAAATTAAATAAAATTCCAAATAATTCTGTTCCCCAATCCAAACCATTTAACATAGAAGCTAAGACGGAAAAAGTAATTCCAATAAATATGACCGGTTTACTAAATGGAGATGCATATTTTCTGGGACTACAAACATAAGATTTCGAAATACCCGAAGATGTCATAAAAATAAAAAATAACGAAGCATATTGCACCATAATCAATGTATTTCATAATCAATAAAACAACAAAAAATAGACAATTAATGAGAGGGAACAGAATATAAAAAACTATCTGTCCTCGCCAGGAATCGAACCTGGACCTCCTGCTATCCGGGCCGGTATGCTAATAAATCCATTACACCCCAAGGACTAGCCAGTTATCTCATTCAATTCCCTCTACATTAGCGAGAGCCTAAATTACGAGAAAGACGAGAACTTCGTCTTAAACTCGAAGTAGCTGACATTGTCATACATTTTGTCGACTCTCGTCATTTACTTCAGACTATCGACTATTAAATGCTAAAACTATTGATGACCGAAAACCAATTCCAAATATTAATGACATTTTAGATAAATTAGGCAAAAGCATGTATTTCAGCTGTATCGACCTCCATTCCACATTTTTTTTCAATTTTCATGGATGAAAAGAGTATACCAAAGACAGAATTCTCCACAGAAGACGGACACTACGAATATTTATGAATGACATACAGAGTAAAAAATGGACACAGTTTATTTACCAACGAATGATAAATAATTTACTCAGAAATGTCAAAAACACTATAGTATACTTAGACGATATACTAATTTACTCCATTAGCCTACAAGAACACATACAGACCCTTACTGAAGTTTTCTTAGCCCTCAGAAAAGCCAACCTTAGAATACAACTAAACAAAACAGAATTTTTAAAACCAGAAGTCGCTTAATTAGGACAAATTATAACAAAAGACAGTATAAAACCTAACCCAGATAAAATAAAAGCTAAATTTTACCAAACATACAAAAAAATTAATCGACAGAACTGCGCCGGGATTATACACCACCTGGTGTATAAAACATGGTAATTATATACCACCTGGATTTTAAAAAAATCTCTCTTTTACAACTCTCATTCTCTTTTCAGCCCTGAAGAAGCCATCACATGATGTGCGAAAGCTCGGCAAATAACACCAATTTGACACGGTCCAACCCGGAAGAAGAAACGGTAAATACTTCTGACGACCGTCGAAGTCTACGTGAACAAATACAAACATACATAAATAAATGTAAAGGCTGCCTGCAGACTAAATATGACAGACATCCCTTGAAATTACCTTTTAACATAACCCCTACAGCAAATCAACCATCTGAAATTGTACACCTGGATACCATAACATTTGAAAATACCAAATTCTTAACAATGATAGATACATTTTCTAAACACGCCCAAGCGTACAAACTAAATGCAGCCCAAGGAACAGACATATTAAATGGATTAATCACATCACTCAACCCCTCATACTCTCATTATGGTCAACGGGTTAGAAATGAACAATTCCTTAGTAAAAGACCTATGAAGCCTTCATAAGATAGAAATCCATTTTACTTCAAGCCAAAATCCGAGTTCTAATTCTCCCATAGAGAGATTCCATTCCACGTTAATTGAACACATAATTAACCCTTTAACGGTCATAAGGAGTGGACAGAGGAAAAATAAAAGTTGCCTGAATGAAAAAATACGACTAGTGAACGAAATTTTGAAGATAAAAAAAAAAAAAAATGAAAATCATGGTGGTGAAAATATCTCCTCTAACTTATAAAGGGTTAACCCTTTAAACAGACCTCAATTTAAAAATGAAGATGTACAAACTAAAGTACGTATATGCTGTATTAGCATATAACTCATAAATACATTCCATTACCAAAATGACCCCATTTGAAATCATAAACGGAAACGCAGATAGAAAATCTACACTTGACATAGACATTGAATTAACACTTTTAGAGAACTATATACAAAAAACATAAAGATAAGTTAACATTACTCTACTCAAAATAAATTAAATTAGTTTTAAATCTAAAGACAGATACATTTCTAAAGCCAACAAAAAACGAACAGGCATGTCTATATCAGGCCCACTACCCAAAAAGGTTTACATAAAAAACAAACAGAAACAATAAAAGTTAGAAAAAAAATATAGGCAAGAAACTTTAACCAACACTAATGAACATTTGAAAACCGGTATAATAAAACCGACACATTTTAATACCAGGACCAAAATCCACCAGAGTAATATCAAGAGACCCAGAAAGAATTCTGAGGAAACGAATAAAAAATCATTAGAAGAAACATCACATAGACCTTCGACCTCTAAAATCCCTGTTTCTATACAGAAACATAAAAAATAAAAATATTTCCCAATAGTAACTTTAGAACCTGATTACGATTAAGGTTATAATATTTACAGAATAAATAAATAATACTTATATAAAGAAAATGTTTTACAACAAGGAATATGTTACAAGAATCAAACAACTGATAAAAAAAAAAAATGAATGAATAAGTAAATGAA
>KZ806910.1:373509-390562 GCA_000696205.2 Oncopeltus fasciatus | reverse complement strand
TATATATATATATATATATGTGTGTGTGTGTGTGTGTGTGTGTGTGTTTGATAATAAAAGTATAAATGAACCAAAATAATAGTGGACTGTAATGCAAAGTGGTACAAGTAAATGGTGGAACGAGTCAGAACAAGAAAATGAAAATCTTAATACTATTTGCCACAATTTTCGACGTTCCTCGAATTGTCGACCGTTTCTTTGGTTTCAACAAACAGCGTTCAGAGCGCCTCCCACGGTAAATTCCACCAAAGGTAACGGATCTCGTCTAGTTCGATATTTCTGCTCCACCGATATGTAGAAATCTGCAAATCCTGTAATTTCTTGAAACGCCTTATATCATTAATTTTGGGAAGCGAAATTTGACAACTGATGTCAGGAAAATTTCGATAGTTTAGACCACTTTAGGAAACAATAAAACTTGAAATAAGAAAGTAGCAAGTGACTTAAGTAAGAGAGGACGTTAGCATAGATCTGTACATCATGGAGTCAATAAAGTGAAGGGTCAAGTATCGTAAGGGGAATAACATAAAGAGAGGGTTGAAATGGGCGCAATGATATAAGAAAGAGCATTACTGTGCGTTCCAGCGGATTCATGAACAAACTTATTTTTACTCTCTTACAAGCATAGATATTGCTTTAACATTGTGTTACACACACATCTATATATATGAAATAGGATGTGTGTATGTATGTAACGTATGGACTTTAAAACGGCTCGGCCGATTTTGATGAAATTTTCAGGGAATCCTCAGAATATTCAGGCGGGTGACACTGTGAAGTCTGATCTTAGGTCTGCGGGCGGAGGGGCGTTAAGATGAAGTAATAAATAAATATAATTTCCAACTTGCCTTAAATACATGGGTTTCTTTTTTGATCGAGCCCATATCTACACCATATGTAAATTATTCTGTGAAAAAACTTTATGGTAGGTATTCCATGAATTTTTATTTGAAGGCCGTAAATCTCGTTAAAAGCTCTATTAAATCGTGTGATAATACAACAATAATGTTCGCTTAGGGCCAGCAACGCCCTTTTTTGCATTTTTTTTGGCATAACGAAGTCCGCTAGTTTATGGTATATATACACACATAACACTTATCCTAAATAATTTCAACCTAAAACAGGCCTCTCTCCCTTTATGCATACTGCCTCACATTCCTCTCCCTTCACCAGTCCATCTTTTTTTCCAGTTTGGTAACTGTCATACAGATATGTTCCAGGTGACCTGGTACACATCCCCTCTCGCCTCAATGTAGGTAGGTGTGGTAAACTTTCTACAAATATTGTTATTGTTTTCCTAAGCGTTTCATAACATTACTTTTAGTTACGTCTAATTTTATGTAATAATAATGTAAACCATAATCTTTTTGTTTTCTCATGTTTTCCTAACCAGTCATTGTATTTCAACAGCCCTAAAGATGGCTCCAAATGGAATATAATAAAAAATGCTTTTTTAATTGTATTTTTTTTAATCAACCTTGGACGAATTCCAACAAATTCTCTTTTTTAAAAATAAAAAAATACTTAATAATATCCTTTAGCCAAGAAAATTATGCACACAAAAATAAAATGAGTATTAATTGTTGGGGAGACTTTCGTCTTTGTCGAGGGGTGAAGAAACTCTGGGAAGGGTGACATGAAGTCTTCCAGTAAGAGTAATAGCTAACTAAAACCTTAGTGTATCCCGCGCATATAAATTTTTTTGGTAGATTTTGTCACAATGTTGTAATAAATCCCATATTATAGCAGATTTCATAAAGGTACCATGACGTGACTTTCAACTAATTTCAATAAATCTTCATCGATCCTATATTGGAGATGCTAAAATTATGATCCATTTAAATACATATGCCTGTATGTGCTCTAGTAATAGTGCAACCTGTGACTTTTAGTCCATTACTTAAAGTCTGTAATTTTTAATGAATACAAAAAATAAAGCAAAACATGATTAACAGCAGTAAAAATTATGAATATAAGAATCCTTCTACTCCTTGATTTTTAAAGCTTTTGATATGATTGAACACTCCCTTCTACTTTCTAAACTTAATTTTTTTTCTTTCTTCAAGAATGCTCATTTTTGGTTTTATTCATTTCTGTCAGGCTGATCCCAAGTAGTTTCTAACCCGAAGACCCTTTTACTTCCTCTCATATCTGGTGTTTCGCTAGGCTCCAGCATCTCTGCCTATATTAATGACTTCCTCCTTTCCATTAGATACTGTTCCTATCACATTTAAGCTGATTATACTCAAATTTAACCATCCTTCCCCCCAGAAGAACTACAAATTGAATCCTAAAAGTTCAAAATTTGTTAAGTTCCAATGTAGGACACTTGGTAGTGCTTTTGGTAGATTTTATGATTAGCACCTCGCTGGCTCCCAGCAAAATTACCCTAGACAAATATTGACCATTTTATAGTTAATGTGTATGAAAAATATTCAAATGCTTTCATATCTCCTTTGTATACATCACACAATTTTTAAAAATATAAATGGAAATAGTATACAACAGAAGAAATAAAAATAGCCAGTTAAACCAGGTTATATATTTCTCTTTATCTATTTGAATCTACAAATATATATTATTCTATTAATTTTTTAACCCATTTCATATTTTGGGAATCTAATGTAGTCAAACATTAACTGTGCTAAAACAGACTGCATCATTGAACTTTAATCAATGAGTTAAGCCTAATATGTGTGTGAATAGAAAAAGGAAGGGAAGAAGGTACAGAAATAACACTTAGTATAACAAATATTTATATTAATAATACAATTATGTCTTTTTTTTTTTAATGCGAGATAAAAATTAATAACATTATTGCCAGCTATATTAATTATTAGACATTTTATAATGTAAATTATGGGAGAATTAATTATTTCCACATCATATTAGGAAGATATTACAAAATAGACTAACACTGGGATGTTTAACATGGATCAGATTTAAATACACACATCACAGATGCCCATATCTTAAAAGGATTTTCATATATTATCACAGTCTGGAAATTTTGCAATTCTCCCATAAATACATTTCAATTCTAATAATCTTAAATTTTGAATTTTCTATAAACGACTCAATTACACATCAAGCTTGACCACAATGATATACTTTATTCATAATGAATTAACAATAAAAATGAGACAAAGCCAAAAATAACTCTATTTGACACCTAGAAATTTACAAATATATCATGATGTTGTCATTTAACAATAAATTATAAAAAATTTGGCACATTGAAACTTAGATATGTAAAAAGAGTATTGTCTTAAAAATTTGACACAAGATTTGATAAACAACTGACCTTAATTATTATAGTCTACATTACAATGAAATGAATATAGGATATGTATTATTTTACATAATAGTGCATATTGATTATGCAGTAACAAACGATATGGTAAATGATATGAAGTTTTCCTAAAAAATCTCTCCAGAAAAGAGGGATGGATAGACATATTACAGCTAGAGATAATTGGCAACATCATGAAGAACAATTCATACTAATTTAATATTTTCACTCTTGATGTTACAACAAACACATGTATAATAATTATTACGTGTGACAATATCTACATATCTAAAAACTTTTCATATAAAGCTGTATTATGCATATATAATCATATATTTCATATATAATTTTAATCAAAAAATTAAATATTCAATACCATTAAATACTTATAAATAAAAATAAATACGTTTCATCCCCTCCCATAAATACCCCTTATTTATACATTTAACATCTGATTAAACTGACTAGTCTTAACTGTAATAATAATTAAATTAATTGTTAGTTTAGAATGCAACTGCTTTAGATCCAACCATCTTGATCCAGAAAATAAAATAAAAAATAATCCTTATAAAAGTCATTCAAATTTTATAAATATGACAAAACAAACTAATAAATTTTAATAAGGTACCTATTGTGTTAGTTACATTATTTTAAGTAACTTTAAGTTCATCTAAAACTCACATAAAAATAGACCATGCATTCTAATACATAAACAAATAAACCTAAGCTATTATTTTCTCATGTAATTATAGATAAGTTATGTTGTGTTCAATTATTGAACTATAGACTTAATATATTTATTAAATTTGAAAGTTTATATAAATTGTAATGTCATTAATTTTGTGGAATGACGGAAATGTAAAAGTTATGTAGTGTTGATATTTAAGGCATGAATAGGCCACTTTATAACTTAATGGTCTGATTTTCACCTATAGCTCTTAAATTAGGACATTATTTTTAAAATAATCTCTTACACTATTTTGTAACTTAAAATATTGTGTATTGGGTACTGAAAGGAATTGCCAGGGTCAGAAAGAAAAATATAAATAAAATTCAAATTTTGTATTATAATACCTTTTTTTCTAATATTTAATAGTCAATAATAGTAATAAAACAAACTTTTCAGTTAAATTATTTATAAATTTCCTTTTTTTTTATCATAAAGCTAATTTCAACCTAAAACAGGCCTCTCTCCCTTTATGCATACTGCCTCACATTCCTCTCCCTTCACCAGTCCATCTTTTTTTCCAGTTTGGTAACTGTCATACAGATATGTTCCAGGTGACCTGGTACACATCCCNAAAGATTTTTTTTATTTTTATTAAACTATCTGATTAAAAAAAAAAAAAAAAATTTTTTTTGCAACCAAATCATTATCGAAATTATTACATCAGCTTTTGCATATAATTGAAAGACATGGTTATAGTAATGATATTAAATCACACCTAGTTTGTATGCGATTTGACCCTGTCTGCGTTGAAGGCTTTAAGGCTACTTCTGATTTAACTAAGTCGAAAGCCCCCTAGAGCTCATATACTTAAAATATTAACAATTCAAAAATAAAGAGTCAAATGCTAAATTTCTTTAAAAAAGTTATAAAAGCATAAGCTTCATTCATATTTATTTAAGTTTTTAATTTTTACATACATTTTCTTGCAATTAGAACAGATAAATGCATTTTACATATGGTCAAATAACTTTTAACTATTGGAAAAATATTGTCTTTAAAATTTTTTTTTTTAAATTAAGGGAATACCTAAAAATAAATTATCTCAAGGCAGCCTTTTAATATAGAAATACAATTTAAGGTGAGGGATCAAATAAACTTTAAATAGGTGTTTCAGTTAGAGAGATCTTAAGTTGGTGTTTTTTATTTAAATTTTTTTTTAAATTCTTACATTGGAAGATTATTTATATATGGATTATACATACAACATATATTATGTATAACTGTTCATATATGAATATATGGTGATACATATAAATATATATTTGTTAATTTAATCAAATAATTACCTATACAGGTCTATCGCAACACTTCCTAACACTTTGGGCCAAGGGGAGGGGGTGATGATACTATTACAAATATGTGTTATACATTAAAAAAAAAGACACGTGCACACATTCAGATATTATGTAAAAACATACTAGATATATTTCTCATTAAACACATCTACTTCTATTTGATGTTGTAAGCTGATGTATCAGAAAAGAGTATTCTTGTTTTACATGTCGATTATTTAAAAACTAGGAATAAAACACTTACTTCATCTACATAACCAGTCGTATTGAGAACAGTTAAAGTTATTATTAAACTGTATAAATAGACGGCAAGAATTCTTTCACTACACAACTATAAGTAGCAATGATACTGTAATAATGTAATGATATAATTAATAAAATGTATGAAAAAAAATAAAAGAATATTAAATAAATTTTTTATGAGCTATTAAAGTTGATCAATGACTGAATGGTGGTTCATTAAAACAGACAATTATATCACGAAAATATTATTTTTACTTATTTGATATATGAGGTTTAATACATTTAAAGAGCTATTAAGAAAGCTCATTATTTAGAACTTAAGGTGGAGCAGTAATTTAAAGCAAAATAATATATTTAATGATAGTTGCAACCAGGCAGGGCCATATACAAGACATATAAAGAGGTAAAGTTCTTTTAAGGAAGTTTATTAATAATGTAGATTATTACCTATACAAGAAATAAAATATTGATATGATAAAGTTTAAATTAATAAAACTAATTCTTTATTAATAGATGTTTTTGTTAGGGTTCAGTCAAGGTTGATCCAAAAAATATGATTTAAAAAATGTGTATTTTTTATTACCTGCCAAAATTCTGGCTTACATGGTAAGCCATCTTCTGGGCTATCATGAAGTCTAAAGGGGAGGCGGTGTCTCCCGGATCAAATGTTCATGTCCAACTTTTGACGACCACATGTTTGGTCATGATCATTTGATCTAGGAGACACACGTATCTCTCTCGTCTTCAAGATAGTCCCAAAGATGGTTAACTATGTAAACCGAAACACTGTTGTTGACAGCTGTAAGGTCAGGTATTAATGTCACGAGTAACCTGCAGCTTAGGAATGTGGTTGCAGATCTCAAGTTGTGTTTTAGTGGAATCGTTTATTTATGGTTTGTTAAATTTATTTCCCAATTGTTCCCCCATGATCTCTTATATTTTAATTCAGCTAAAAATCATTATATGTATAGAAAATATATACTATCCAAGTAGTATTTTTATATATAATAATTTGTAATATGAACTATATTTGAATATAAAATATTTCAAATGGAGTTTTTTTATGACAAAAACATGGTTTGTTATTATTAAATGTTTTTTTGATGGAGTTCGGTCAAGGTAGATTTAAAAAAAACCACAAATTTTAAAAAATGGGTATTCTAAAAATTATTTGCCAACGTTTCAGCATACATTGTAAGCCATCTTCAGTGCTAGATGGGAACATTGTGTTCCTTAGATCACATTTTCATGGCTGGTAGTAATCATAGTAATGAAAATGTGATCTTAGGGATACGACATTCTCCTCTAGCCATCATGATAGCCCAGAAGATGGCTTACCATGTAAGCCAAAATGCAGGCAGAAAATAAAAAAATACACATTTTTAAAATTGATTTTTTGGATCAACCTTGACCGAATCCTAACAAAAACATCTATTAATAAAGAATTAGTTTTATTAATTTAAACTTTATCATATCAATATTTTATCTAAAAATGAGATTTAGGTTTTTAAAAAATCCTACTAGTATTAAAAGTTAAATTAAGACTAAAATAAAACAGTCTTATAAATAAAAAATAAATAACTGACTTAAGAAAGTATTATCTTAAATACATTTAAAATACACAGAATCTCAGTCGGATACACAAACAACTCTCATAAAGATAGATGTTTATATAACAATAAAATAACGGATAACAAAATTTTAATAATAATGCCCAATAATGATAAATGGAGAAGATTAGCTGATGGTATTTTTAAATTATTTTTCATTCAAGTTAAAACACTAACATCAAAGCATTAGTGCTGCAAGATCTGAGAGAGATAGGAGTCTGTCCCTGAAATTTTATGTGAAATAATATCGCTTAAGTTCAAGGTTAATTTACATTGTAAAGAAAAAAAAAAAAAAAAAAAAAGAAGTGACAAATCATTTAAATGTTTTTCTTTCTAATAAACATTAGTTCATTTTATACTTATTGGGAGACTATACTGATGAAGTTAAAATTGACTCACTAAGACCAAGAAAACATAAATATGAAATTTCTAAAAAAATTATCATACAATAAGCCCTATTTGCTTCAGCATTCAATTCAGAGGAATTAGTTTCTATTTTTAGTAGAAATACACCAATAAAAATACCATTGGCTAGTTAAGGACGTGAGAGACAAGAGTTTATAAATTAGGATATTGTTTTTACTATGGCTTTTTACATTTAAAATATCGTGTTCTTTTATTGCAAGAAATTACTTAATAAAAAAGTTGAGAAAAAGTCGAGCCAATGAAAAGTATTATTTGTATAAATAAAAAACAATCAACACACACACACACACACACACACACACACACATATATATATATATTAACCTTTTTGTATTCGTATTCTAGCATACANAATTTATATATATACACACACACATTAACCTACACAAACCAAAGACACATTGTAAATATAACTCAGTTTTTAGATAATTTTTTGTTACTTTTAAAATATTTATTGTGTGAATATATGTGGGTGTATACACACACACACATATACATACATATATACATACACACAAACTTTAAAATTTTTCCTACACAAATTTTATAGGTAATATTATTATCCATTGCCATTTAATGCCAGTATAGTTGCTATTTATTTATTTATTTATTAGAGCTCACAAATGACACTAATTTATGCCATATCCTACAAAAGCTACTCTTCAGCAATAAAAGCATTCAACACACTCACAACAGTGAGTTTATAAAAATAATAATAAAAAAAAAACAGGTAATAAATAAAAACAAAAATTAATTCATACAAATAACAAAATAAATACATATTAAAAGCTCTAGACAAAGTTGGAACTATAGCAAGGGATAAAAATTCTAAATTAAGTACCAATGAACAACATTGCATAAGATATATAGGTTTTAATATACCTAATTAATACTATTGATTGTCTAATTCAAAGTAAACAGTTAGTCTTTCCTTTTCCCTAAACTATAAATTGGATTTAAAAGAAAAAAAAAAATTTAATGATAAACACAATTATGCTTCATATTCATGATTCCTCTCTACCATATTTGCTTTAAACAAGAAAACCCATAGCTTAGATAGGACTAAAGTGATATGTTTAACACAAGATATGTTAATTTTTCTTTACAGGATAATAACTCATATTAACATTTAATTTTTAAAATAAATTGCAATAGAAAATGAAAACAAAACAAAATCACAGCAGAATATCAAATAAGTACACTAATTTTAATTAAAAATTATTATCAAGTACTTGTTAATAATAATTGCAAAATTGAAGCAATACCTTACCTCGTCAAAATGAGCATGTTGTTGGCACAGTTAATTTTAACAGTCTAAAATTACAATAATTCAACATTTCACAGCAGCACAATACTGTATTTGATTTTGGCACAAATATTTCTTTTTAAATAAAATATTAACAAGTTACTATACAAAAGGAAGTCTATCCATTTATGTCAACAATTTTTATTTATTTTTTACTTTAAAGTCTAAATAATACGTAATTTTCAAATTTTGTCATAGGTGCATTAAATGCAATGTAGATAAAATCTAATTAATAATGAAAAATAATAAAGATATTCCTCCACAAAATAAGTAAACCTAGCTTTAAACAGAGGTTGATTTTCTAAGATAATAATAAAATCCCTATGATAAATAGATTTAATGACTTTCAGAGATAAATTAAAGCTAATATTCTTTATCTACACAAATACATTAACTGGCTGTTGTACTGTTTGGTCTCAGTAGTAATATGGTTAAAACATAGATTACAATAAGTAACATACCATATATGAGGGTATTATTAACCACAGAAATATGCAAGACAAGAAATTTGAGAGGATTTTTATGCATTGTACAGTATGAATATATACATATTTCATAAGTGAATTTCATGATCTTTGTAGATAATAAAGTTAACAAAATGAACTCAGTATAGCCAAGTATTAAATGACAAAATATACTTGTAAGATAAAAAATATTTTTATTAACCATTAAATTCCTAATATATTCCAAATTTCATTTATATCTTTATTTTTTTTTAATTTTNATGCCCAAGGCCTTTAATAATTATTTATGATTAATAAATCACAGTCAAGCTTTTGCATCATTAATCTTCTCACTTGATTTTTCTTCCTTATTGAATACTATTAATGAAGGTAAGTGTTGAGCATTTGGAGAATAGTTGATTACATATTACAAATGAATCATATATATGGTGACCGGGTTTAACGGTAGACACATTTATGTCTGCTTATTGATCTTTTCTACTTTGAAATGAGTCACTTAGTTTATTATATATATGTATTTATGGACCCAAAAAGCTTATTAATTCTCACATACTAACATCATATACAAATATCCAAAACTACTCATACTTCTTTCTGTTCATTCATATAACTGTAAAAGACAAATTTCTAAAAAATAATAGTTTCTCATTTTAAAAATGAATGAATTTTTGCTCTCTTAACTTAAAAAAAAAAAAAAAAAAAAAAATAAAGGGTGGGAAGAAAGGGTTTAAAAAAAAAAAAAAAAAAAAAAAAAAAAAAAGAGGAAAAAGATATGCACACACTTTCAACCAAGGAGAGAAATGTTTTGGGAGGGAAAGGATGTGCATATCGGTAGTGGAAGAAATAATGTTGAAGGAAGGTGTTGCTTACCGGAAGATTGTCTGGCGGAGCGGTGGTTGGCTGGTTGGGATGGTTTTCTGGGAACCGTCGGTGTGACTGGAAGGTGGTTGGGACTGGCTGTGGTTGTGTTCTTGGCTCATTTTGGGTTTGGAAGGATGACAGCAAATAAAGGGTTTGTTTCGTTTCAAATCTCAATCTCAGTCCATTACTTGTCCTTCAACTTATAAAATGCTTTATNATTTTTTTTTTTACAACTAGAAAGTTTATGAACAGTCAAGAAAAAAGACAAAGAGAAAGAGAGATGCTAAAAAGTTTGAGGAAACAAATTGAAAAGGACATTAAAAGAAAGATCAAGATATTTTCAGCTTTGAGAGTACCTGACACAGTAGAGTTAAACAATTTTAAAATTTATTTTGTAATGCTTTAATGGATGGGCGCCTTGACAATATGATTAGGAGTTATGTAGTGATAGCCTGGCATGGGCATTCCAGCTGTTTCCATTGATATCCTGCAGACAAAAGAAAAAAAAAACATTACATAAACAAATAATATCTGTTTTAAGTAGGTTCACCAAGCAAAACTCAAAATGGTATAAATAAATAATATAAACAAATAAATAAAATTAAAGCATAACAACAATAATACTAATAAACTTTTGCAGTGAAGACAAGAACTAAAATCAAATGTAATAAAGCAAAGAATTATAATTAACATAATAAATTAGGGTTCCGTAGAGAAGGCAAACTTTTGATTCAGAGATAAAGTAAGCAAAAACTGGACTCACTTTATATAATTATCTGTATTTTATACAATACAAATTTTGATGTCATTAAGTTTTCGATAAATAAAAATAAAATAATTTTTGCAAATTATTAAACAATAATTTATCTTCTTACTTATATAATAATCTATTAAACTCTGAATGCTTAAAATCATAGAATTTATTTAATAATGTATAACAATTGAAAGCTATGTAAAATCATTGAAATAGTATACATTTTAAGTCAACTATACAAGATGCAAAAGATAGAAAACATAATGTTTAGAACAAAATATTGATTTAAACACTTTTGCTAAAATTGAGGGAGATAAACTGTAAAGGCCAGAGCAAAATTTATGCATGATTGATGCTCAATTTATGAATGTAAACGATGATTATATGAAGAAATAAGAATAATGAGGGGAAGAAAAAGGTAAAATTTAGGAACAAGCAGGTCCAGGATAAAGGTTTACTTATTAAATTAGGATATAAATAAAATGGGTATTCCTCAAGGATATAAACTTCTCTAAATAGTTAAATTAAAAACAATGAATGTAATGAGTTTAATTAGAGCAAAAATGTAGAAGCAATTTTTTCTCTAAAACTAATAATACAATACTCAGTTTACATTGGACCTTAGATTTAATCAATTGTACATATTTTCCAGCAATGTCTACCCATCAGAATAGCATACTAAAATAGAATGAAATTGTTTGTCTCACTGAAGTCAAAATAAGATGTTAATCTTCTTACACTGATAGAAAATAAAAACTAATTTAATATTTTTTTTAAATTAAAAAGAAAGTCACACTAGTTATACTTTGCAGTTAATGTATGTGAGTTAAAACTAACATGAAATAAATTTGAGTAAAAAAAAAAAAAAAATGTTGCAAGTAAAATCTATTTACATAGATATAAAAATGTGATTTATGAAAAATTTCAACATAACTTCCAACACAATTCATTGAAAAAACTAAACAGATTGTTCGTTTAGAATTTATGATATGTATCTTCATATCATTAATTTTTTATTATTAACTAATAAGTTTCATGAACATGGGAAATCCACTTCTTTTATGTAGCTCTTATGTGACAAATTTTCTTAACAAATGTTTTTGACAATATATAAAGGAACAGTAACATATTTTTATATATTTATAAAATTGCTATAGAACATAAATAAAAAAAAAAAAAAAAGTTTTGCTTTTATCATGCTTTAAGAAAACTTTTTCCCAAATCAAATAAAAATGAAGATATCAATATTGAGCTCTCTTCCAAAATTAATGAATTCAACAATTTACACTTAAAAGTGAAAATGCTGAATATGGTTCCTTTATTCTAAAAATGAGGTATCCTGTCCAAAACTCAAAAAATCTTTGCATTTTTATGTAGTAGTAAGAAGTTAGCAGATAATTTAAAAACAGACATTTTTTAAAATTTGTATTTTTTTTTTTGGATCTACCTTGTCCGAACCCCAACAAAAAAACATTTAATAATAATATCTACGGTAAAAAAACTCTCCACTTGAATCAATTGAATAATATTCAGTATTAATAAGAAAACAGGGGATAATTTGTTTAAAATATAAATGTTATTGGTTTGAGAACTATTAACATTCAAAAAAAGTTCAACTGAAAATCAACTAAAATTGCTTAAAATTGAGAGAAAAAAAAATCAAATTTATTATAAAAAGCAGTAAAATCAAATATATAAGTATTTATATATAAGTTACAAAGTAACTAAAACTAAGAGATTTTTTTTTTACCCTTCCTTTTTTTTTTTTTATCCTACTCTACTTTCATATCATCATCATTGAAACAAAAATATGAGTCTCCAAAATAAATAAAAATTTACTTTACTATGACATATACTACAGGTGTTGCAATAATGTAAATTTCTTGCATACAGTAGTTAATATCTATTAATGCATTGCAACATTCAACATGTCAAATTTGAAAAGTAATGCTTGCTGTGAGGTTGCAAAAATATTTTCATTTTCCCAGAGGTTCATTATTTAGAAAATAAGTTTCAATTGTGTACTGGGAAAATAATTTAATGTTTTAATTATAAACCTATACAAATCTTTTTTCATTCATATTCTTGATTACTTTTCAGCTAGACACAATCAAATTGTGAACTGATTGATAAAAAAAGATGGTCCCAGTAATTTTGGAGGTGCTTCCTCAATTAAAGTAAAACTTCTATTTTTTATACATTTTATATTTTTCATAAAAAGTAATTTATTAATATGTATTCATATTTAAATTGAATATGAAATATGAATAATGCCCAAGGCCTTTAATAATTATTTATGATTAATAAATCACAGTCAAGCTTTTGCATCATTAATCTTCTCACTTGATTTTTCTTCCTTATTGAATACTATTAATGAAGGTAAGTGTTGAGCATTTGGAGAATAGTTGATTACATATTACAAATGAATCATATATATGGTGACCGGGTTTAACGGTAGACACATTTATGTCTGCTTATTGATCTTTTCTACTTTGAAATGAGTCACTTAGTTTATATACTTTCTTGAGAGAATATTAATCATTATTATAACTATAAGAAGGAAAGTGAAATATTTCAATGTACACATTTTAAAACATTTATATTTTAAAATATTTAAAAAAGAAAAAAGAAATATATTTAAGCAGGTAATTATGAATCTTGGACATGCCCTCTTATTTTTAAAATACAAAACCAAATTTGGTATTTAGGCCTATCATTATAAATCCTTGAGTGAATTATTAGTTTAAATTAAATGGAGGAAAGAGGGGTTTCGAGAAATACCAAAATTTACAACAATAATATAATATTTTTGTTGTTATTTTGGTTACGAAAAGATGAGAGAACATATATATTAATAGTTACGCTTATCACACTCCTTCCCTAACAGTCTAGAGCCTGGACTTAGACAGTTTTGTCACTTTTGCACTCATTATTCTTTCTAGTTTATAAATTAATTTTGTCATTTACTCTAATTTATATTTATCTTAAAAGAAACAAAGGAATATGCTTAATTAAGCACTCTTATATGATGGAATTTTAAATTGGGAGAGGGGATATATTGTAGATGAGGGCAACAACCACAGCCTGATTTTTTATGGAACAGTAAGGTACTGATAAAGAACTTTTAAGTTAGAATTGGAGGAGTTTCGGAAACTAAATTTTGACAGATTACTTATCATTCTACCTTTGCCTTAGGTAGCTGAAGTAGAATTGTATATAGGCAAGTTATTTTTAATTTATCGTAAAAAAAAAAAAAAAAAAAAAAAGAAGTGACAAATCATTTAAATGTTTTTCTTTCTAATAAACATTAGTTCATTTTATACTTATTGGGAGACTATACTGATGAAGTTAAAATTGACTCACTAAGACCAAGAAAACATAAATATGAAATTTCTAAAAAAATTATCATACAATAAGCCCTATTTGCTTCAGCATTCAATTCAGAGGAATTAGTTTCTATTTTTAGTAGAAATACACCAATAAAAATACCATTGGCTAGTTAAGGACGTGAGAGACAAGAGTTTATAAATTAGGATATTGTTTTTACTATGGCTTTTTACATTTAAAATATCGTGTTCTTTTATTGCAAGAAATTACTTAATAAAAAAGTTGAGAAAAAGTCGAGCCAATGAAAAGTATTATTTGTATAAATAAAAAACAATCAACACACACACACACACACACACACACACACACATATATATATATATTAACCTTTTTGTATTCGTATTCTAGCATACATTAAATCTTTCAAACAGGTGAAACTTTCAAATTCCTTTATTGAAATCTGCTAAATTTGGTTTAGAAAATGACCTATTCAACAAGACCCATTACAATTATTGTTTCAGCTGGGGCTGGGTCTGACTCGGGACCTTCATATCCCATGGTCTTTGGCGGTACAAGAGATATGTAATCTAAGCAGATTTTCCACGTTTCAGTATAGTAAAGAGTATTTAATTTAAAAGTGGTATGGTGTAGTGAATGTAAAAGGTTTGTCAACAAAAGTTAGCTCGTAGGTACGTTTGTAATTTTTTTTTCCTTAACATTTATGTTTTTCTTAAAAATTTTAAAAGGCATAAACGTTAGAAAGTATTTTTCTGATTTTTTTTCTTAACTCAAATACCTACTATGATCCGATTTCAACCGGAAACCATTTGGAAAATCTTGATTTGATTTTCAAAGAAAAGCTTATGTACCCAATTGGGTTTTCATATTCTCATATCCATATTCATACATTAGAGGTCTCGCTCAATAATCAAAGAACTTAACTTCTAACAAGAAATTAAATTCTATTTAAATATCTTTATATTAAAATATCCTAATGTATTTAACATTAAACAATATTTTTTAATTAACGTTTCTCTTAAAAATGTTATAGAATATAAATGTTATAAAATGACATTCTACTTCATTAATGAATGTAATTCGTAACACCAATAGTAACGATGACATTCAGAATTTAAATATTGGTAACCTCCTATCCCCTCTCCCAATTTCAGCTATTATTGAACTCGAAGGAAGTTAAAATGCTGAATTTTATTTAATAATTTTTATAATAGTGCACACTAGAATGCGTACAAACACACACACTCTTATTTTTGAACTGTCTGAGACACATTTTCTCTTTCACACCCCTCGGGGTTTTCTACCCCGCGCCCTCCCCTCTGAATGGAACCTCCCGAATGCGACACAATTCATATTTGCATGAGAAGTCCGTGTCGCGCCCCACTGATTCAAATTGGCCTTCACAGGCGTATGAGACTCAGCAATAATTAGTGCCCCATTCAAGAGAGGACTCACTTTCCAGTCTAGTTCCACTTACATTGTGATTCCTGAATCGATGACTCGATTCTTTGTCGTTCTGTTCCTCTAGATGTTTCCGTTCTTTTATTCATTTTTCTCTTTTCATTTCAGTGGATTTCCTTTGTGGGAGTCAATCTATTCTGCATCGGCAACATGACAAAACNGGACACTCATTGGCGGAGCAACACTTCAACAATTTCGAAAACGTACGAAAATGGCTCGATGAATGGATTTCAAATAAAGATGAAGCATTCTTTTGGAATGGTATCCATATATTGCCCGAGAGATGGACAAAATGTGTAGAAAGCGAGGGCCAGTACTTTGAATAAAATATATTATACTTTTTTTTAAATTACTGTGTATATATTTTAAGAAATAAACGACATTTTAAACTTGCATACCTGGTATATTAATGTGCTGTTGGACAAAATTAAGCTTTAAGTATCAACTTATTGTTTGGTAATTAAACTGAATTTTATAAATAAGTAAAAAATGTTCATTACTTATGTGACAAATAGTAAATGTTACATAACAGTTTTATTAATTCTTAAAATAATAATCATTCAAAATTGTAAATAGTTTGTGTATATTTTCAATGAAGAGAAAATATATTCTTGAAATATTGTCCTAGACTAAATTGTTAGACCAAAATCACTCATTATCAATTATATATACATATATGATGTGTGAGTTTCGAACAGGTTATCAGACAGAGTTTGTAGGTTATTAAGGATTTTGGTCAATATAGTTTCCTCTTCTTCAGGGCCAAAGCCCAAAGAAAGGGCCTATCTTCAAAACAACTAAACAATAATTTGTAAAATTCATTCACAGGCACATATACACATTGAGTAATAATATACATGTGCCAAATCAAATTTCCAATACGGAACCCTAATATAAAAGCTAAATGGGCAATTATTCACAAACAAATTTTGAAAAGGAATAAATAACAAACAAAACACTGAATTGAAGACAACCAACTCATATTACACAATGAATGATTCTTTAAGAATATATTAAGTTTAATTTCCAGGAACAATGAGAATGAGAAAAAACAATATATATTTATATATTTATATTTAGATCGATTGGAAAAACTGATGAAAGAAATGGAATGTAAAGGAGTAGGATGGCTTCAATTGGTTTTAGATTTAAAAAAGAAAAACAAATCATAATTACAGGTTGACATGAAAGGTTTAAATAGTAAAAAAAAAAAAAAAAAAAAAAAAAAAAAAAAAAAAAAAAAAAAAAAAAAAAAAAAAAAAAAAAAAA
>KZ806910.1:345755-371428 GCA_000696205.2 Oncopeltus fasciatus | reverse complement strand
ATAATGATGAATAATAAAAATAAATTTAAATACTTGATTCTCAAATTATCATGTCATACATTTTATAACAAAATTCAAACATTCAGATGAACTGTAATTTTATATATGTTTTCAAATATAACAGCTGAATCTGCGAATTGAAAGAAAGAGCTCTGAGTTCAAGAAGCTCAAAATGGAATACGAACATACACACACACATAAAGCTATTTTAAAATTTACTTTTAATCATTAACAGAATCTTAAAAACTATGACCACTTTTATATTCAATTGGATGCCACTCCCAACTTAGAAAAATGACCCTTCAACCATTAAAAAAAAAAAAAAAATTAATAATAAACTTTCTGATTTTTTTATTATTAGAAATTACTCTAAATTTATCCTTTAAGCTAGATTAAAATAAATGAATTTCACAAGGTATGTATGGTCATGGCTCAATCGATTATTCAGCTCTTAATAATTAAAATCAACCCATAATAAGTTTAAATTATAATGACTAAATAAAAGCTTTTGATTTTCAAAATTAATCCTGTAAGATACCCTGATGGCACAGAAGAATTTTCCAAGATATATTATTAGTAAATTAATTTCAATTTACATTGGGCTACTATTATGTATAAAGAAAAATACAGTACATGAACTTATACATAATCCAACAAAAATTAAGTTTAGTAAGGAGCAAATTTATTTCTGTCGGGCTTAGGCTTGTCAGGGGGGGCACCGGGTGAACGAAGGCGGGGGGCAAAGCCCCCTTTGGCTCGGTGAACCCCAGTGGTCTGTATTGGCCCTGCCCCTGCACCCGCCAGCCCTCCCAGCAGGTCAGTCAGTCCAGATAGGGCTGTGAGGGAGGTGAGGGCATTAAGGGCACCTGGCTTAGAGAGCAGCTGGGCCAAGGGAAGTGCAGCTCCAACTGGGGATGGGCCCCCATTACCTGTCCCACTCCCCCCTGCCCCACTGCCACTTCCAGTTGCTCCAGTTCCACCCCCACTTCCCCCAGATGCCCCACCACCACTGCCTCCAGTACCTCCAACTGCACCTTCCAGATTCGCTTTCTGCAGCTCCACACTAGATCATTATACACAAACCAGGAAAAAAAATGATGAGGATATAGGGAAAAGGAAACACATTTTAACATGCATTTTAAAAGATTTGTTTATCAAAGAAAATGACAGATATATTCTTCCTCTAAATTTTTAGAATCAATTAGTGAACAACAGCATTAAAATATTTAAAAAAGAACTATCTATTTATCTATCTATCCATTAAAGTAGTTATTGCTAACAAATTTTTTTAAAAATCTTTCCCTATCAATATGAAGTGTAAATAAGCAATCTAAATGTTAAAAGTTTTCAATAGGTGAGCAAGAAAGATAAGAAAGTTATTAAATATTGAAGACAACAATAATAAAGAAATACTTTAGCACGAACATTGTAATATGATAGTAATTAATATATGATGAATAAAAACATTAATCTATAAAATATCACCCAAGCCTCCTTAAAAAAAAAAAAAAAAAAAAAAAAAGAGGAAAAAGATATGCACACACTTTCAACCAAGGAGAGAAATGTTTTGGGAGGGAAAGGATGTGCATATCGGTAGTGGAAGAAATAATGTTGAAGGAAGGTGTTGCTTACCGGAAGATTGTCTGGCGGAGCGGTGGTTGGCTGGTTGGGATGGTTTTCTGGGAACCGTCGGTGTGACTGGAAGGTGGTTGGGACTGGCTGTGGTTGTGTTCTTGGCTCATTTTGGGTTTGGAAGGATGACAGCAAATAAAGGGTTTGTTTCGTTTCAAATCTCAATCTCAGTCCATTACTTGTCCTTCAACTTATAAAATGCTTTATAAAAAGTGAGTTATTTTAGTAACTAGCGGTGTTCGATCTATTGCGGTATATGATATTATTTTGGCTTCGATATTAGTCATTTTCTAAAAGTATTTAAATGAATTAATATGAATTATTAAGAGAATGCATTTCTCATTTACTAAAAGCTACTGAAAATATTTTGGAAAACTAATGAGTAATAAAAAAGAAAAGAAAATATGCACGTTACAACAAATNAAAAAAAAAAAAAAAAAAAAAAAAAAAAAAAAAAAAAAAAAAAAAAAAAAAACTGAACATCTGCCTATATATTAAAAAAATCTGAGCAGATTTAGAAAGTAATATTGCAATAAGGTACTTAATGGAGTAAGGGAGGACTGAAAACTAATGAATTGACATTTAAGAAAAGATAATTACGAAAATAGGCAGGTGTAAATGGTTAATGTTAACAATTGAATGACATAATAGGTTTTTAATTTAAAATGATTATAGAGGTATTTAATAATTTCATAATTATTCTTAACTTCAGATCTTAATTCTACTCTCGTATTTATTAAATCAAAACATTTAAGGCTATAAGTGATTATCAAGAACTTCGTTATAAAAATACTAAATAAGATGGACTGTGAACTATATCTCTAGATCTTTTAACGAAGTATCTCACTAATGTATTAAATCAGTAAATTGGCATATTAGCCCAAAAGTGTATGTATAATAAAATAAGCATTTTTAACATATTAGCCATATATAACTTGTTATATTGACCATATATTATTTGCCATGTATAAGCAAAATATAGATACTCATTAATTGAGTACTTCAAAATGAAATAAAAAATAAATGGTACTAATAAAAACTGTTTATTTATAAATCTGTGTTTTCACTCTGAATTAATTAAGCAATACACTTTTAAAACAAACTTTATTGATGTTTCTTACATAAATACTATCATATAAATATACATACAAACAAACAAACATACACACGCACACCATTTAATTATCTTTGAAGCCTACAACAGGAATAAAAAGAACTATAGTATTTTCAACTAATCCACATATAAATAATTAAAAGTGTATAGGAACTGACAATATCAAACTTGCAAAGTAATAAAATGGAAGTATCTAAAACCTTTAATCTTGTTAAATAAATGAGCTGCTTTAACCGCTTCATACAAGTGACAGCTGAATAATGAAAAAAGGGGTTAAAGATTCAGGAATATGCTCATATAAATATAAATAGAAAAAAAAACAACAACAAAACATGAAAAAATAAGTAAAATATTTCTAAAATAAAATTACTAACCTCATATTAATGAGATATTGTGCAAGGGCAACAGAATCAGGACTTCCGCTGATAGTTATTGTCCTGTCAGTCGAACCTCCTTCCCTCTCTTCACAGTTACTTATCCTGATCATTGCTCCACTTATTTGCCTTTGAATAAATAATTTAATTAGCAACACGAAGAAAAGAAAAAAAAGAAGATTTTTATACCAGAAATATTTAAGATTTATACATACTCATTGCAGTACAAAAGGCTGAAAATAATTATTTAAACCAATTGAAATATGCTATTGAAAACATAACATAGCTTTCTTATAAGAAAATATTTAACTCAGAAAAATGAATGAGTTAAAAGATTACATACATCCATAGGTGTATTGAAAGAGAGAGAGAGAGAGAGAGAGAGAGAGAGAGAGAGAGAGAGAGAGTGAGAGAGAAAGGGAGTGGGAGGAGGCAAGAGGAATAGACACATATAAACAAATGTGATATTAAACACATTTTTAAAATCTTTATAGACCTTTTGAGTTTCTTAGCGACATTCCTTAAGAAGTCCAGCTTTAATGTAAAGTAAGAAATTTGCAATGTTACACTTATGCACTCTTAATGGTAAATGTCTTCAACAAATCCGGCTAAATACACAGAACAATTTGTTATGTAGTAACATAAACACTTATATATTTAATGAATTTAGCCAATAATTTCTGACCATTGTGATTAACAGTAAAATTCTTTAAGTAAACCAGCTTCTAAGTGTAGTAAGAATTTTGAAATGATAATACTTAATATTTTGCAAATTTTGATAGTGGATCAGTGGAGATCATACCTTGCACACATATTTTCAAGACATTTTTTAACAGGTATAATATAAAAAAATTCATTAATTAATTTTTTTCTTAAAATATCTACGCCTCCTAGATTGATTTCCCGCATTAACTAACTACTTCTGTGTACTTAAATTTACTATATTGAGTTAAAAATACTGAGCAACATCACTACCATGTAAAAGAAAAAACAATAACTCAAAGCAATATACTAAGGACTAAAAAATATTAATAAATTAATTGATTATCAATACACAAAATTAATAATAATTGAATAAATAAAATTACAAACCTGATTTCAGCTATTTTAGTGCCCCCCTTTCCTATGATACAACCAATGAGATCATTAGGAACAGTCATCTCATGTGTTTGTTGTCCCCCATTAGCCTGGTTTCGACTATTAGGTGTGTTGGTTCGAAGCTGACTGCCTGCTAAAGCAGCAAGTGCTAAAATAAATAAAAATTTAGTAAAAGCATGATGATGTTTACAATGCAAACAATAATAAGAGATTTTTTAGTATTTTCAATCTTTTAGCCCAAGAATTATAGATAATCATATAAGAAGGCTATCTTGACTAATCTCTTTTAATTATCAATAAATTCACTACATTAATTTAAAAGTATAAGTGTAATAAAATCTTAAATGCATTAAATATGTTAGAAAATAGAATAATGTAATTTAGAAATTCATAAATCTTGCCACATTATTTAAAAAAAAAAAAGTTCCAGGATTAGTTTATTTTGACTTAGATGACTAGGAAAGATATAATAATATTCTTTAAAATTCTTTAATCAGCTATTTAAGAGGTAGGCTACAGATTTTAATAGAAAAATAGGAAAATTTATGCACGCTCTAAAAATAAATTACATCTGAAGCTAGGTGGATAATTAAAAAAAAAAAAAAAAAAAAAAAAAAAGTCACTTCTCTGCAATGATTGATACTTAAAGAGAAACATTTATTAGTATTAACAGATTCATTATGAACTTATTGTGACAGATTACGTGAAGATTTACTTTACTGAGAGCTGAGATGCAATATGCTGAAAAATAGTCTTAGACAGCAACATCACTCCATAGAGAGGTTGCCTTCTGTGTTTTGTGCCACCAATTTATTTTAAATCAAACTATTCACATTGGTACAGTGACACTACTTTTAAAAAATTTCAATAGATCTTTATAGAATCACAATCTATTATAGTTGATATATACACATTATAGTTTATCACAAGATATTTAAAATTAGTCTTATATTAAACTCTTTTCCTTCACCTAAATTCAGTCCTTTTAAATTTACTTGTCTATTGAACTGAAAAAATATTGAATGCCACATTTGGTTTATCTATTGATCCATGAATATATATATATAAATAATGTATATATTATCCTGGGTTATTAGATAAACAATATGAGGCATTCAATATTTTTACAACCATTAGAATTAAAGATTATGAATGTATGCTTGTGTGTGTATGTGCATAAATAAATAAATATATATATATATATACACCAAGCTCATAATTAGTCGCTTCTTGGTTCCCCAAGCTCAATTCCCTTAACAGAATAAGAAAAACAGAACCTTAACATAATTATTATAAGTAAAAATTGGTACCTGCAGGGTTCAATCCACCAGTATTCGAGTTGAGACCACCTAGACCCAGAGCAGCAAGGCCAGCAAGTGGACTTCCACCCATTTTACCCATCTGGAAACAGATAAAATCTAAAATTTCATGATGTTAAAAATTATCAATTTTGTAAAACTACACTGTTTTCTGGCTTTCAACTGATAATAAACCTTTAAGAGAGAACCATTATATTTAATAAGAAATAGTCGTTAGGGTTAAAGTAATAACAGATCTTTTTCTTTCTACTTCTCCTATGTGGAACTAGAGATAAAAAATTACCCTAGCATTAATTTTTTTTGTTTATTATATTCCATAATAAATCAAAATACAACTTTTAGAGCAAAATATTGAGCCCAAAATTCCTAAATTAATTATAAAATAAATCTTACATTTAAAGGAGCAAAAACATTTTTAATGGCTAGACATAACTATTTCCTGGGTACTTTAGCCTTAGGCTGTCACAAAATATTTATTACATTTACTTTTTAGCAAATTTTCTATTTGGATGAGATCAACCTGTACAAGCTTGAAGAATTATGAGACTTTTGAAAAATCTCAGCGAATCTTTGCTGAACTTTTATCAGAGAAGCTATGAATATTGTCTGTAATATATATATANCCTGCTAATATTTAAGTTTTTAAAAAATACAAATTTTTCTTTAAAGGCTGAAATCGGCCGGTAAGGGAATATTTAGAAGGAGTTATAAATTAAAAACTGTAATATCTTTACATTAAAGAACAAAATAAGCACAAAGAGTGATTTTATAATTTTCCAGTTCTATAATATTAAAAAATATATCTAAGAATCTTAATTTTGTGAGTTGAACAGGCTCACTTATTTTTATAAAATAGACACCGAATTCAGTATTTTTATTGCATAGCCTTGGAAGAATTTATTTTTGGAGGAAAAGGGCAGAGGGGGGGAATTGGTGGCACAAGGAGACTAAAATTTAGTTACACTAAAATCATATTGTCTTTTTGAAACAAAAAAAAAAAAAAAAAAAAAAAAAAAAAACACATTAGAATAAGTTACCTATAATCTGATCAAGCTCTTTGGACACGGAAGACGAAAAGGATGTCAGATGTGTGCGTGTGTGCATATATATACNTTATTTTATAATTGCCGATGTTTTGACTTAACTTGTAAGTCATCATCAGTGCGATAGTTATATCTGAAGAGATCTCCGAGGAAGGTTTATGGTCACATAAAATTTGTATTTTTTTTGGATTACGTTGACCGAACACCAACTAAAATCATCTAATAATAATATCTACGGTCAAAAACTCTCCATTTAAACTAAACAGTTTATTTCTGGACTCTAAGATATGACCATAAACCTCCCTTGGAGAACACTCTCTGGAGTGTGATGTGTGATATCTGTATCACTATCGCCTTGATGATGACTTGCAAATTAAGTCAAATGTCAACAATAATAAAATAATTACCAAACAATTTCGGAGTATTTTATTTCTCTGGTCCTGGCCAAAACCCTGACTAATTTCTCCTGTATTAATACTGGGATTATTAATTCTACAGTATTAATAAAGTCTAATGGGATTATTAACCAATACTTAATAATCCCATTAGACTTTTTCAAAACAAACTTAGTTTAGTTTATTAGATGATTTAGTTGGGGTTCAATCAAGGTAGATAAAAAAAAAAAAAAAAAAAATACAAATTAAAAAAAAGATTATCTGCCAATGTTTCGGCTTACAATGTAAGCTGAAATGTTGGTAGATAATCTTTTTAAAAAATACAATTTTTTTAAATTTGTATTTTTTTTTTGGATCTACCATGATCGAACCCCAACTAAAATAATCTAATAATTAGTTTAGTTTATTTTTCAAAGAAGAAACGAGACATAGAAGCAACTTGTGAAATTATTAAATATGGGGGGAAGTTATCCTTGACACACAGCGCGGCATTGGTTTTAAAAAAATTAGCAGTGGAGATAAAACGAAAATAAGAAGGGCTCCGGTCAACCTTTAATGGATATGATGAAAATATGACTAACTTAATCCAAATTTCAGACTGTTAAAACAAGGATTTAAAATACTCAAAGCAAACACTAAATTAGAATTATAATAAAATCATTCTAAGTTATTAATTTTATTTCATCCAATGATTCAATTTGGATAAATAATTACATCCAATCCCATAACATGCCATCAGGCATGGAGTGAGGGACACATGTCAAGGCTGTATTTAATCTCAACACATGGCACAACCCACATGGTCAGACCACTACATTCTGGCTATTAGGTTTTTCTCATCCGTCTTAGTTATACAAAAGCCTTTTTCGAAATACTGTATTACAGAACAAAACATAAGAAAATTATATTTATACACCTATTCAACTTTTTCATAACAATAACAACTAAGATTTTGATCTTCCTCTATAGCCAATTTTCTCTTATTTGGTTTCAATAAAAAATTAATTCATTCAAGGGTTTCATAATGATAAACCTAAATATCAAAATTTGTTTCTACATTAAAAAAAGATGCCCGCACAGATACTTAAAACTATATTCTTAAATACATCCCATGAAAAAATAAGCTGTAATACCTAATTTGATATCAGTATATTTTAAAAATTAAGGATGTAAGGGAGTGTACAGATACACACAAATATATATTTTGAAAGATCATATTTTTAGCTTCTCTGATGTAGGATGGTTGTCGATCTGTTAAATTATTGAAAATTTGCATCATGAGACCAACAGAAATAGCTAGATTTCCTCATAGAATATCTGCTAACATTAGGAATATGCTCAGGCTCAAGACACTTTACAGAGGTTTTTTTTTAAATTGGGGAACAAAAAATGGTGTGGGATACACCAATATGGTCCATGTAGTGTCATTGTAACTTCAGGTAAACAATTATTACAGAACAATCAAAACAAATCACATATGTGCAAGTTTTACACACATAAATATTTGAACAACTGATCAATTTATATTTATATATAAAAAGTATGAAGGTTATGTGATCTATATAAGCTAATAAATAACTCTTGAACATACTGTGAATATAAATAAGTAAATTTCCACACTAAACTAGTCAATAAAATAAGCTTATATAAGTCAAAAGATTATAAAAAATAACAGGGATAAAAGATAATTTTAGGTCAGCACTTTCTTCTAAAAAATTAACTTTTGACATAAACTTTAAAATCATTATTCAAGTTAAATAGGCAAAACAAAATACAGGCTTTTCTTTGTATCAATATATATATGATAGACAATCACTATGAAGATTTTTTTTTTTTATTATAAGAAAAAAAAAGAAAACAAATCTTATCTGATTGATATCTTTCAGTCAGTAAGTTGTAGTGAATTTTAATTATTATTATTACTAGCATTGACTACAACTGAATTGACTAAAAGAGTAAGATAATATTAATGAATATTAACTAAATAATTTCACAGAGACTTCCACAGTCTCCAAAATATTTCTTCCAGGCTTGACTCACTACACGTTCCGCCCTAGAAAAGCCTCCATCCACATGTTCGAAAACTCAGCAAAAAATAACTTTCTGACATGGTCAAGCTCAGAAGTATTTATGAATAGTTTTCAACAATACCTTCAATTAGAGGGTTGCTATTTATGTATTTGGAACTGTCAATACTGGTGTTGCTAGGCTTAAAGTGACATATCCACTGTAAAGTTTAACATTTTTGACGGTATTCATAATCAGAAAGTTTACAGTGAGTAGAAAATCTCATCTCAGTGAAAAATGGAACTAACTCTTGAACACTTACATGTGAAGATTTACTACGACTTTCCACAAGGCCTAACTCATTAATAGTGAATTGACCTTTGACTCACTTTGACTTTTATTGATGAAGCACCATCAGACATAATAGGTATCAGATGAACTTTGGAGAAATGAGAAAAATCAACTAACGACACATAATCATTCTTAACCATGACAATGCAAGCTTTCACATATCTGCTCAAACAAATCAAGAAATTGATGGGTCATACACTGTACAGTCCTGATTTGGCACCCGATTTCTTTTTGTCCTTGGACGTGAAGAATAAACTATGTGGGCAACGATTTTTGATGTCAGAAAAAGCAGTTGATTTATTCATGCATGTTTTAGCGATACCTCAATTGGAATGGAAAAAATGCTATGAAAATCGATTCAAGTGCATGAAAAAGTATATAGATCCAGGAGAATATTTTGAAAAATGATAAAACCATTCCCAATGATAAATATTTGTTTTTGTTTATTATTCCAGATACATAAATAGCAACCCTCATAACTTATAAGTACATATTCATAATATATGGGCCATTCTTCTGTTCCACCCAACCTGATATATGAAGATTGATGCCTTTGAATAAATTTAGCTTGAGGTAAATTTTTTAGATGAAAGTTATCAAATCATTCCCATGGTTAAGAGGAAAATACAAAAAGAAAAAAATCTACAACTTTCAATTGATAGTCCCACGATAAAAAGTTATATTTATGAAGGTAGATAAGATCTTTATCAATTTTTTAGTGCAAGGGAACAGAATAAAAAATCTAACTGTCCCAGCAGGACAGGTGCGGGATATTAATAACTTATCAGGCTTGACCTGGCAGCGTAATCGGTAACGCACTGGCCCAGATAGCAGGAGATCCAGGTTCGTGTCCTGGCTGGGACAGTTAAGATTTTTTATTCTGTTCCCTTGCCCTAAAAATGTTAAAATTTATGTGGGATTAAATACTACAAAAGAAAAATATTTATAAAATCTTTATTTTCACTTAACATTAAGAGATTAAAATGTTTTTCCATTTTAGACTCAGTATTTATTTCATTTCATAACAAATAAGACAAGATGCATATGAAACACTATCACCATTGACATCTGAAGTATCGTAGTTACCATTAATATCTCACATCTTATCTAAAAGTCTAAAACATTCCCAAGTTTTATTTAATTATCATGAATTGGGAGCAATATTGAAATAATTTCTCCGCAGTTTATGATAATAATTTAGAATCAAACAAATTTAAGCTCATATTTACTTAATATGATTAATAAAAATAATAATATTTTTCCCACCTCTGAGTTTCTTTCTTGGAAGAGGATAAACTCAATTAATTATAGTTACTTAGATTCCAAACTGTTCAGTATGTATTCCCATAAATATATTACAATATGTATATAACAGGCAATCAATCTTCAAAACTACTTTATTTGGTGCTAAAATTTCCAGAAAACTCAATATTTCTAGTAGCACTATGAAGGAGGCATGGTATAATGAACCCTGGTGATATATCCTATAATTGATTGAGACTGTTTCTTATATCGACAATTAAGAAAGGGAGAAGACTCACTATTTTAAAATTTTTAACTAATCAACTATTCATGCTGGTATGTATTTATATTAACTTCATCTGTTTCTTAAAACAATCTTTAGTAAATTTTTAGCTATAAATAAGGGTTTAATCACTTTTCTAATGTAAAATTTTGAGGTTATGAAAGTTTAACTTATTTGTTAACTGTACCAACTTTATCTTAAAACTGATGATTTTGTACATGGTAAAACCCTTTAATCTAATTATTGGCGTAGCTGTCTCATGTAAATTTAGTTTTTCCACTTTTAGGAGTTATTTTATTATTATCATAAGCAAAAAAAGTTATGAAAATGGTAGAAGAAAATATTCACTAAACAAAATATTTCAAGGTAATAAATAATTAAGCTAAAGGAAAACAAGTTAACAGACACCCAGGGTTACAAAAAAAAAAAAAAAAAAAAAAACACATTAGAATAAGTTACCTATAATCTGATCAAGCTCTTTGGACACGGAAGACGAAAAGGATGTCAGATGTGTGCGTGTGTGCATATATATACACACACACATCCTATTATAATTACTAATAAAAAAAACAGACAACAAGATTTATTTGTTATTCTATTATAGAATAACAAATAAAAGTTTTACCTTCAAATTTAACCATTGCCATATTTATCCTGTTAAATTTTTGTTAAGCAGTCAATTTTAATATCATTTTTTTTGTCCATTTATTTATTTTTGTCTTTAGAGTTGGCATAGATCTTAAGCAGATTGTAGGTAACTTTTTTTTTTCTTCTTCAAGAGAAGATGTGGTGTTATAAACCACTGCTGTCAGTCAAATACTTTTCTTTTAGCACAGTTCATTATTGCCTTGAATTATTTTATTTAAAGTGAATATTATTAAAAATACTATTTAAATTATGTATCTGATACATAATTTTTATATGTATATGTTGGTGATAAAATTTACTCCTTCAAGTGCAAAAACAAAAATTACATAAGACAAGCTAAAGGCTTTTCCAAATTAAAAACCGTTAGTTGTTCTTTGTGATTTGCCCTTCTTTTCATAATGTATCCAGTTTAATTACTTTGTCTATGTAAGACTCATTAAACATTTCAGAGGCAATTAGCTTAGGTCACCATCTTAATGAACTCCGATGTTCCAAAAATTCTCCTCACAACTATTTGTCAAATATGTATAGCCCCCAGTCTTTGATACAAAATGTCTACATTTCAAAGCTATATATAAGAACTGACCTAATTATAGGGCTACCAAAGTTGTTAGAGGTTGAGGTTCTAGGTTACAGGTTGGTTGTTTAATGAGGAAAAAGTGAAATCTATTAACTAAATGAATTATTTTTCAGGCTTAATCTCGTTATTAAGAGTTATCTGCAACCTCAAGAAAATAAACCCAATGTAATCTTCTAAATTCTTCAGGGTCATTAGACAAGTTTTATTTAATTTGTATTTACCATTTCTTCTTCCGGGTTGGACCGTGTCAAATTGTTGTTATTCGCCGAGCTTTCAGCAATTTGATAACAATAATTTGACACGGTCCAACCCGGAAGAAGAAACGGTAAATACATCTGACGACTGTCGAAGCCTACGTGAACAACAAGTTTTATTTCAGTTATTCTGTTCATTTATTTTGCAACTAGGCAATTGGTTTTGCTTGATGCATTCTCAAGTTGATCCTATATAGAGAAGATGCTTTATTTTTACGCATTATAGTCTTCTCCCTATGCTAATAACTGAACTAGCTGGTTGAATGCTAGCATCACATATTCAGCATTATTGGAGAGTAGACAGGCTAATGCTTCTTATTGTCTCACACTTCTTGAAGACAGGAATAGATTTCTCCATGCAAACATGGCTCATATCTTCTATCTTGGTTATTGTGAACCTAATAATTTATACCATTCAAGATTATATAAAATTCAATTTATATAGAAGGATTCTATAACAAGTCATAAGTGCCTTAAAATCTACAAATAGATAGTAAGTTTTCAATTTCGACTGATATTCTCTGCTGCATTCTATGATTTGGTCACCTTATCAGGTTCACCTCAATTGACAAATGAAAAAAATTTATAGTAGTTTCTAGGTAGCAAATCAGCAGAATTAAAAGAGCTTTTAGAAATATTACTTCTATCAAGACAAATTTCTAGTTTTGTTTTTAAGTAAAATTAAAATGAAGAGGAGGATTTAATTTTTCTTTTAAATGAATAGTCCTTCCCAATCAACTGCAATTCAATTATTTCTGATTTCACAGAAAAAAATATATCAAATTTCTTTTTTTTTTGGGTTATAATTTTATCCAGTAGAAAGTTTGTTAACCAATTTTTTCTTGATAAAATTTTAAGCCAAATTTATCAAAATAGAAGAAAGCCCCATATAATAAACTGGGTATATAAAGTAAACTTATTCAATAGACCTTTTGCATTAGCAAAACATACTTACTTGTGATGGAGCAATCACAACGTCCGGAAGGAGCTGTAAATAGTGTGGAAATTTACATAAAATTATAAGTATATAATATAAGATAAAGATAGTAAGGAATAGGTTAATGAAAGGGAAGGGAAGGTCCCCTAGCACTAAGGTACCTCCTCCCACGCCACGTGATTCACTTATTTGACATCGGTTTTGAAAAATATGTTGCAATTATACTGAACGAAATTTATAGCAAAAAGGGACTACATATAAATTTAAAAAAAAATTGATACTCATTCTGATCTCTCGATTTTTATTCATTAATTTCATCAAAATTACATTTTCTAAAAAGAAAAAAACTCCCTTTGCTTCACAAAAAAAGGGTGATGAAGAGGTGCAAAAGTTATATAAGAAGAAGGAAAGTATACAAGTAAATAAAAGCGCAAGCAAATTTTACATGATAAGCCATGCTCTTAAATTTTCTAACCTCCAATAAAGAGAACTTCCTTAAAAATATTATCCTCGCTAATATAAATAAATATTTGATAAACATAAGTGAATAGGTATAGAAAAAATATTTAATAAGTATTGTGATTTCATGACTTGAAAAAAAAAAAAAAAAAAAAAAAAGAAAATATTTTATGAAGAAAGAAACAACAAAATACCACTTGTCAATCCCTAAGTATTAATATCTGAAATCCCTGGTGGAAATTCCTAACTCAATAAATTGGTCTGTCAACCATTCCTCAAGCAAAAATCTGTGGTTTAAAGCCAATGATACTAGTTCGTGGTAAACATTGTTTTAACTGCAGTAATTTTATTCACAAAAACAACTAGAAGTGCTCGGCTATTAGTAAAACAAGTTGGGCATATCAAAAAGAGAATCATTTTGTTAAGATTTGTGTCAAGCCAGGTAGAGCACTTATTGTGAGTAGTCAAAATCTTATTGGAGCAGTAATAACAATTCTGGAGAGTGACGACTCTTTTATGTTGTGATACTGGGTATCTGGGAATCCGTAATAACAGTTTTGGTAGTTAAATTAGTATCAGTATCAATCTGTAGTTGTTTAAAAAAAGATATATCTCATTTTGGACTCGACTGGGTTTTGGCATTTAAATTACTTCTGCCACCTGGTGAACAACTTAGTGAAATACCCCAACCAGTTGACAAATTTTCCAACAACTATTTGAAAGACCTATTACAAAAATATTCAACTCACTTCTAGTGTACCTAATATAAATTAGGCAAAATTAAAGGGCTTAAGGCTGTTGTAAAACCTAAACCGGGACTGTATCCTAAAGTATGCTAACCATGCCCCGTTTCTTATGTCTTAAGTCAGCAGCCGAAAATGAATTATAAAGACTAATAAATGAGGGATTCATTGAGCGGTAGACACCACAATTACACCTCACCCATAGTTGTTTGTATCAAACCAACCGAATTTCAAATGTGTTCTACAATATTGAATTATGTATTATCAACCTATTAAAAAAAGAAAGGAAGATGAAATAGCAAGTGATACTGCCTGAATATAATTAATTGTGGTATACAGTGACCAGAAGTCATACCACTTGAAGACATTACAGCATCTTCTGCCAGTGAAGAATTTTAGATTCACTGGTTCTCACATTTGATATCCCAAACAGAATCACAATGTTAAGCTGAGAATTAGAGGAAGAGTTTTTTTAACAGCTAACTTCATTCATAAAAATAGGAAATAACAATACCCTATCACTCTCTATTAAATGAGTGTCTTGAGGAATTTCAGAGAGCCTTGAATGCAGTTTTCACTGCACACATGACACATAGGTACACTTAATTGTTATCTCCTGTCCGAGGATTGAGTTTAGAGGAAACATACGAGCATTCATCGTTGCAGCACTATATGGCCAACATCTTCGGCTTTCGAGAGTCTCTTACAGCAGGAGCCTGCTTTTTCTTTTCAATTTTTGAAATAAAACCCTGCAAAACATACAGAACCAAGGTCACCACGCTTAATGTGTTCTAGTATGAAGAATAGCAAAAATGCTTTGTTAATTTTTCTTATGGGGGCACTACATACAAGCCATTAGATCTTAACGTGAATCCATAACAACTATACCATACTGCATGGCAGAAATTATAATCTCTCTTGATCGACTGAAATCATACTGCCTATAGAGCTCGAGTATACAGTTATTTATGCTGCAGTTGAAGAATATTTATATTTGAACTACCATATAATTATAGATTATATCTTTCATAAGGAAACATACCTCTGATTTCATTTTTCAACTAAATATTATGTCTGCTACATTTAAAAATGATTTGTATCCACATTTAACATTTCATTAACCCATGTTCTCATTTATCAGATCTTGCTCAATAATGAACTCAGCTTTTCATTTAAAAGAAACATGAAAAATAAAAAAATTTGGCTTTTAAACTGTAAAATTCTATGTAATTATATGTAAACCCCCACTTCAGATTGCTCAATTTTGCTGTTTAACTCCTAATATATTAAACCAATATGTTTTGAGTTTTATTACTCTGAATAAAATATTATGCCTGCAAAATTAAAAATAATTTATTATTTATTAATAATTTATTTATCCACACTCTCATTTANTTATTTAATAATTTATTTTTCAAAAAAATTTGTAAACAAGGAAGAGCATAAAAATTAAATTTGATGTTTTATAAGCATTAAGTTTACAAATATTTTTGAAAATTTAATACCTTAACGGAAAAAATTGATAAGATATGGATAGTATCTAGAGAGGGTGAAATAAGATACTTAATTTAAAGCAATAAAAATAAGCTAGGCACAAACATAAACCACACCACAGTTTATTGGAAAAAAGAAAAGAAAAGGGATTTCAAATAAGAGAAGAAGAAATTTATTTATTTTAATAATAAAGGAGAACAAGGAAAGTAATAATGGACTAAAAAATGATTTTCATGACAATGGTTAAACAGCAATATGAGGACAGGGTATGAGATATTTATATTTTATATATTTGATATTAACATTACATTAATGCAAGTTATAATTGCATTTTTTAGTACTAACTAAAAGATCATTAGGTATCACCGGTGAAATTTAGTACAAAATTGGTAATGTACTTTCAATTTTTCTTATAAAAAAATTATACCAATATTTCATATCAGCATTTTGATATCCCATCCCAAGTTATCCATCCAAGTGTTGGGAGTCGACACTAAGAATGAAATAAACAACAGAATAAAAAAAAAATACCACTGAGTTTAACATTGTGAATTAGACCCATGACAGACAGAGAAAGAAGAGGCTGAAGATATACAAGGTCAATGATGAAGAGGTTAATCTTCAATGATAGCTTTGCACTATTCTCCCCAACAAACAGCGTCAAGATGAAAGCAAACCTAATAACATCATGCTACAAATCAAGATAGGATAATCATTTGCTATTTAAGTCCTAACAATTAACATAGCTAGTATATAAGCTTACTTTCAAGGTAAAATAGATTTGGTTTATGTATTGAATTGAGAAATATATTCAACTGAAAAGTGATTTATAAAATAATAAGCCTTACTAAACTAGTATTATAACAAATTTAAATTGTTATATTTAATAAGCTTCTTCTGCTTATGTTTTTAAAACACACTTATTGATTTATTTAATTTTTTTTTTTTTCCAATTTTAACAACCGAATCCACCTTGCTAGGCCAACATTGTTATCATTCCAAAATTATCACGGTGAATGGTTCTTTAATAAATTCTATGCTCTTACTAATTTCTATAATCTTACTACCTCAGCCAGGACTCAAACCCGGATATCCTGCTTTCCGGGCAAGTATACTATCCTTCACACCACCGAGGCTAGCTAGATAATTCCTTCTACTCCCCGAACTTTACTACGAGTCTAAACCTCCGAGTAAGACAAATATATCGTCTTATGCTCGAAGAAGTTAATATAGTCAGCTATTTATTAGACTCTCGTTTTTTTGTTATATTTACTTTTTAAATATTAATATTAGTTGTGATATATAATCCCACATTAATTTTATACAATAAATGCAAGGGAATAGAATAACTTGTTTCCTGTTCTTGCTTTTAGTGATTTTCACAAGAATGTGACTATAGAAATTGTTCTCTCAAAGAACTTAAGGAAAATTTTTTTTATATGGTCTGTGATCCTTTATTATATATAAATATTATACATATAAATAGGCACTAAAATAAAATACAACTGCACCTTTATTTCTGTTATCAATCGTGAGGATACAATACAGTTACATGCTGTACATTTTTTGAAATGGCATAGTGAATTTGAACCATTAGAAGTTCAGGAGCCACAATACTTATATTAGCAACAAATATTGGTAAATACAAAACCCATTAAGTTACACTCTTAAGAGTCTTTCTCAATATGCATTTTTCTTGACCATGTTATACATAATGAATAAGAGAAATTGATATTTTATACCTACTATGTTAAATAAATTGATTAATAACTGTAGTTGTTAGAAATATACAAACTTAAAATAGTTTTTCTATAAACCTTCTTTTACCCTTAACAAATATATTTTTAGAAGAAATTTAAAAAAAAATTGAAGTTTGTATATCACTTATTTGTATAACATTTTATTTCATGATTCTTAACCCCCCCCCCCCTTCTTTTTTTTTTTTTTTTATAAAATTTTTTTTTATGATTTTTTACCCCCCCCCCCCAACTCTCTCTCTCTTATTTTTAATTAAGAGAATAATAAGGAAAATGAAGAAGTGAAATTAGAGAAATAAAGAATCTATTAAGACAAATTTGAAAAAATGGGATGTAAACATCTAAAAAAAAAACAGTCCAAACTGTCTTCATAAAAGAACAGCAATACTATGGGAAATACTTTAAGAATGAGAAACAAGGCTGATAAGAACAAAACCATTCATCTTTTTTGAGAGCCCACCTACTAATATAACCTGGCACCAACAAAGATATGATAAAAACATTAGAAAAAACTAAGCAATTTTCCCATATTTCATCAAACATAGACATTAAGAGTAAATGACTAATATGAGACAGGGGAGATCAATAACTGTCAGACTTTACTTAAAGTAAGGCCTACACAGGACAACATATAGATGACAGAACAAACCTATTCATTCAGTGCACTAAAACTTAATTCTGAATTCACTAAACCCTTGTAAATTGAGATGTGTCAAATCACAACAAATAATTAGGCAAAGACAAAACTGAATCAATCTTAAAATGAAAAATATATTTTACTTTTTTACAAAACCCCTTGAGCCTAGATTCATGAATAATTTTATTCAACATGGACATATAAATAATTAATTTGAAATTAAGCACAATAATAATGTAATGAACTCAATGCTACTTATGAGACTTGTATAGCAGGATTCTGATAGACAGTAGGAGGGTAGCTGTAAGTTAAGCACACCTCCAGTTTCCACTGGAGATAACTATCTTCCGATAGTTATCCCCTACACACTTACTCTCCTGAAATCCCAGAAACCAACTCTTTGGTTCTATTTTAAGGCCAACCATAATGAAGAGAGCTGTGGCCCACTTCTGTTATTGTTTAGCTTTGTAACTAATAAGCGAGTCAATGAAGGCTTTCATTAGCACAAGTATTGAAAATAAATTTATCTTGATCTCAAGATTAGTTTTAATTTAATGTTTAGCAGCTTGGATGAGTCAAAGAGGAACTCCTATAGCTCCTAATATAATTTTTATTAATTATAATTATGGCTGTATGATTAGCAATGTTAACAAATTATTTCATACAAGTGAATTAAAAAGTTTCATATAAAACTTGAGTGACTAATTAAAAAAATAAAAATACATGACAAAGTTCAAAGTAGGCCAAGCTCATTTTTAATCAAACACCTACTAACCCAAACAGAAAAATATCTCTCTTAAGTGAAAAGTAAAAACAAAACACCACATGCACATGCAAAGTACTTAGTTAAAATTTGTCAAACTTCAGGCAAAAATATTTCTGTAAGGGGAGACATCTCCTTACAATCCACATTTACTCGGGGTGATACACAAATAATGGCAATTTTACTAACTAATTGTAGATATATTTTATTTGAAATAAGTCTAGACCTGCAGCCACGTAGGTATCTTTAAGTATGCATTAAAAAGAAAAAAAGAAAACAGAAAAGAATAATTTAAATGCTTCATTAAAAAAAAAAATATATATANTTATAACTTTATTTACAATTAAGAATATGACCTCTCCCCGATAATTAGTTTCACAAAAACACTAAAAAAACAACACAGTAATGCAATAACCTGACTTGGATATGCACCTGAACATACAAAATGTACAAGCTTGATAACTGTTAAATTAAAAACATTAATACTGACTAATGTTGACCCCCCCCCCCCCAATTTCCTCAAGCTTATCAAGGAGGTATATTATAGTTAGTTGAAATTGTACTGACAATTACAGGGGTAATTTGGAAACAGCACTTAAAAAGAAAAAAAATACTAGGGTTTGTTGATATAAAAAACAATCACACAATGGTAGTTATAGAAAAAAAATTACTATCGTTATCCACTAAGACAAACGGACTTATCAGCAATAAGATTATAAAGGCTAATCCTTGTTAAATTTGCTCACAAAGAGAAATACCATTCACATAGAAGCTGCATAAACTAAAAAGACATTATATTTGGTATTAAAGATTATTGTAAATGACTAATATGATCTTACAAACCAGAAAGGACAATGATAGAAAAATTAATGACCTTAAAGCTTGCACTTATCTAACAGAGCAGGGGAGGATAGAACTCACTTTTCTAGTTCATTCTTACTATCTACCTTCTTATGTACCTTACTATCTTACTTTTTATGTGTTGTAAAAATGATGAAGAACATTTTCAGACATTATTGTCATATGTGAACCATTCTTCATCACCCGTAATCTATCATTTCAAAAATGGTTCAGGTTCAATTAGATTGAGCAATGATTCATAAATGGAAACAAGACACATTGCATTTTTTCCTGTTAAATTATGTGGAACCTAAGTATCAGGCTTCTTTTATATTCAGTTTTCTGTAAAAGGTTCACTGTTTTATGGTTGATGTATAGCTCTGGAGCTGGGCTGCAAGATAAAATGTGCTGATCTTCCTTGACTATTTTTTTTTTTTTTTTTTAATTTTTAAAACTTTTTTAGCAAAATTCCTTGTTCCACACCTAATTGCCATGGTTCATACATTGGGCTATTCTATTTCCCATAGAATCAACAATCACAAAAATGACATCAACAAAAAAAATAAAATAAAAACTGCCCTCAAAAAACATGTCATTCAAAAAGGACACACATTAGACTTTTATAACATTACCATTCTTTCCACTGAACCCTATGAACACAAATAGCTATTATCTGAAACCGTTCACATAACTTACTACAACACAATTCAGTTAACTACAGACCCGACAGAACAAATTTCTTCACCTTATTCAAACATTTTCAACATTCTGAAAAACCATTAGACCTCCTCCTCCTAAATAAACCTGTGTAACTTAACTAGTCTCCTAGTTTCTTAGGCTACTTATCCAAAATAATTCCGACCTATTTTCCTGGTACTGGCCTCTTTGATACAGGTCGCTCTCCCATTCAGCTACTGCCTCATACCCCCCCCCCCCTCAATCACCCAGTTGTCCATATTTTTTCTCATTTCCAAACCCTGCCCTTCAGTCATGCCAAGTCATCCCCTCTAACCTTCATGATATGTAGGTGTGGTAAATATTTCTATGCATTTGTTATTGTTTTCTCACAGCATTTGATATCACATTACTTTTAGATACGGCAATTTTTATGTAAATCAATTAATTTATTTATGTTTTTCTTACGACAATGTATTTTAACATCCCTAAAAATGGCTTACAATGTAAACTGAAACGTCAGCAGATAATAAAAAATAAATATTTTCGATCAACCCCAACAAAAATTCTCTATAAATAATCTCTACAGTGAAAACTCACTATTTGAAAAAAAATTTTTTTATCAGAACTTAGACCTTTCAAATACTATATAGTATATTTTTAACTGAATAATGATTACAGGAGGTAAGGTATATTAAAGTCAACTATTGGGACAAACCAAAATTTTATATATATATAAGAGGCAATTAGCTTAGGTCACCATCTTAATGAACTCCGATGTTCCAAAAATTCTCCTCACAACTATTTGTCAAATATGTATAGCCCCCAGTCTTTGATACAAAATGTCTACATTTCAAAGCTATATATAAGAACTGACCTAATTATAGGGCTACCAAAGTTGTTAGAGGTTGAGGTTCTAGGTTACAGGTTGGTTGTTTAATGAGGAAAAAGTGAAATCTATTAACTAAATGAATTATTTTTCAGGCTTAATCTCGTTATTAAGAGTTATCTGCAACCTCAAGAAAATAAACCCAATGTAATCTTCNACCTTGACCGAACCCCAACTAAAATCATCTTAGAATAATATCTACGGTCAACTAACTCTCCTTTTGGAATAAACTCATTTTCTTCAATCAAAAGTGTTAGTAGTAAAAGTGACTTCATCTAAATTTTAAATTTCCTGAGATTCTTTTAGGATTAAAATGACAATCTTTCTCAGGAAAAGTTATGATAATGAACAAACAAATTTATTCTTTAATGATATATTTTGTTATTGCTTATATAAAATAGCCCTGCTAGCTAGATATATAATTATGGCATGTGATCATAAATGGGGCCCAAATCATGCAACTTACATAAATTAGATATGAAACGTTTTATTCCCTTCAACTGTTCGTTTGCTTAGATATTTATATTATAAGATAAAATATTTAGAGTTTACAAATGTGAGAAATTAGTGTCATATATATCAGAAGCATCCAGTAGTTGAAATGAAAAAAATAAAATTACAAGTGGATAAGGGATGTAATTTAATGTTCTTAATTTGATTAATTGTTCTCTGTTCTCTTTTTATTGATAAATAAATATGGTTCCTGCAGATATTATTGGATCTAATGGAAAACCTACAAAAAAAAAAAAAAAAAAAAAAAAGAAAATATTTTATGAAGAAAGAAACAACAAAATACCACTTGTCAATCCCTAAGTATTAATATCTGAAATCCCTGGTGGAAATTCCTAACTCAATAAATTGGTCTGTCAACCATTCCTCAAGCAAAAATCTGTGGTTTAAAGCCAATGATACTAGTTCGTGGTAAACATTGTTTTAACTGCAGTAATTTTATTCACAAAAACAACTAGAAGTGCTCGGCTATTAGTAAAACAAGTTGGGCATATCAAAAAGAGAATCATTTTGTTAAGATTTGTGTCAAGCCAGGTAGAGCACTTATTGTGAGTAGTCAAAATCTTATTGGAGCAGTAATAACAATTCTGGAGAGTGACGACTCTTTTATGTTGTGATACTGGGTATCTGGGAATCCGTAATAACAGTTTTGGTAGTTAAATTAGTATCAGTATCAATCTGTAGTTGTTTAAAAAAAGATATATCTCATTTTGGACTCGACTGGGTTTTGGCATTTAAATTACTTCTGCCACCTGGTGAACAACTTAGTGAAATACCCCAACCAGTTGACAAATTTTCCAACAACTATTTGAAAGACCTATTACAAAAATATTCAACTCACTTCTAGTGTACCTAATATAAATTAGGCAAAATTAAAGGGCTTAAGGCTGTTGTAAAACCTAAACCGGGACTGTATCCTAAAGTATGCTAACCATGCCCCGTTTCTTATGTCTTAAGTCAGCAGCCGAAAATGAATTATAAAGACTAATAAATGAGGGATTCATTGAGCGGTAGACACCACAATTACACCTCACCCATAGTTGTTTGTATCAAACCAACCGAATTTCAAATGTGTTCTACAATATTGAATTATGTATTATCAACCTATTAAAAAAAGAAAGGAAGATGAAATAGCAAGTGATACTGCCTGAATATAATTAATTGTGGTATACAGTGACCAGAAGTCATACCACTTGAAGACATTACAGCATCTTCTGCCAGTGAAGAATTTTAGATTCACTGGTTCTCACATTTGATATCCCAAACAGAATCACAATGTTAAGCTGAGAATTAGAGGAAGAGTTTTTTTAACAGCTAACTTCATTCATAAAAATAGGAAATAACAATACCCTATCACTCTCTATTAAATGAGTGTCTTGAGGAATTTCAGAGAGCCTTGAATGCAGTTTTCACTGCACACATGACACATAGGTACACTTAATTGTTATCTCCTGTCCGAGGATTGAGTTTAGAGGAAACATACGAGCATTCATCGTTGCAGCACTATATGGCCAACATCTTCGGCTTTCGAGAGTCTCTTACAGCAGGAGCCTGCTTTTTCTTTTCAATTTTTGAAATAAAACCCTGCAAAACATACAGAACCAAGGTCACCACGCTTAATGTGTTCTAGTATGAAGAATAGCAAAAATGCTTTGTTAATTTTTCTTATGGGGGCACTACATACAAGCCATTAGATCTTAACGTGAATCCATAACAACTATACCATACTGCATGGCAGAAATTATAATCTCTCTTGATCGACTGAAATCATACTGCCTATAGAGCTCGAGTATACAGTTATTTATGCTGCAGTTGAAGAATATTTATATTTGAACTACCATATAATTATAGATTATATCTTTCATAAGGAAACATACCTCTGATTTCATTTTTCAACTAAATATTATGTCTGCTACATTTAAAAATGATTTGTATCCACATTTAACATTTCATTAACCCATGTTCTCATTTATCAGATCTTGCTCAATAATGAACTCAGCTTTTCATTTAAAAGAAACATGAAAAATAAAAAAATTTGGCTTTTAAACTGTAAAATTCTATGTAATTATATGTAAACCCCCACTTCAGATTGCTCAATTTTGCTGTTTAACTCCTAATATATTAAACCAATATGTTTTGAGTTTTATTACTCTGAATAAAATATTATGCCTGCAAAATTAAAAATAATTTATTATTTATTAATAATTTATTTATCCACACTCTCATTTAATCACCTTGATTATTATTCTTCTTCTTGATTTCCTCTGTAACAATTTCACCTGTTCTAATTACAATTAAGGTGATATGCAAAATGTCATTAAGTAAAACAAATAATTACGATTTCTAGGCCTTTAAGTTAAAAATTTATTTTATAGGTTAACTCCCACAGTTTAATTTTACTGCATAGCTCCTAAAATATTTTTTTTATCCGAAAACAAATCAGTGTTGTTTCATTAATCCAAACTAAATATTATACAAGATGAATCAAACAAATTGTTTACATTAGCTTTTAACATTTTGGGTATGCACTACTTCTACTCGCCTGATTTTGTTTTGTAATGAATTTAATCTTTTAAATAACATTTAAAAGTGATGTACATAATTTTATCAAGAACTAACTGCAGCTCCTAGGCAGTAAAGCTAAAAAATTGTGGTTTAGGTAAACACACTCATATTTGTTCAATTTGGCTGCTAACTTCTAAAATATTTATTTTATTACTAAAGCAATCGGAGTCAAATTTTATACTTGAACTAAAGGTATTACACTTTCTGTACCTGCACTTGTAATTTCAGATAATGACCCTAACTATTATTCATCCGAATTTGCCCTGTAACGAACTTAGCCTTTTGTTTTAACAAAGGCAATTAACAATATGCCGAATTTCTTTATGGAAAACTAAAAACTTTGGTCTACAGAACAGTGACACAAATACACCATATAAACACACATACACAAAACAATTTCAAAGGCTATAATTTTTGATGCCGAATAGTTAAAATCAGAGGAAATATTAAATGTTTCTAAAATCTGTCATGAGAACGACTTCAATACTACATTCCTTCAGATTATTATCGAAGGAACTACTACATTATTATTATAGATCTTATTAGATGGAAAAAAAAACCTGCAAAATAAAAATGGGACAACCAACTCAATATTCTAGACTCATGAACCATTTATCAGGTATTTCTCTCCTGGATTCATAGAACTTATTGAGGCCGACATTAACCCTCATTACAAGGTAACTTCCAACTTGATTCCCAATAACAGTAGGAAGGTATGAGAACAGTGCAGCCCAAGGAACTGAACATGAGTTCTGATTCCTTTCTTAATGAATACCAATGGTAGTATAACTGGTAACCATTGAAAATTTCCTGACCACCAAAGAGGTAAAGTAACCAGCTGCTGCTTTTCAAGATCTAACACAGATAGTAGTAACATCAGTGATGTCTCATCTCCTTTCACTTCCACTCCTAATTGTGGTTATATTTTTATTCTTATTTATTATCAAATAAGTTATATTAATTTTTTTTTCCATATTGAATAATTAAAGTTTTTTTTTTATTAACAAAGAAAAATTATTTATATATATATATATATATATATATATATATATATATTTTTTTCA
>KZ806910.1:321110-345117 GCA_000696205.2 Oncopeltus fasciatus | reverse complement strand
ATGTTTCGTCCACTGTTACAAATCGGCGCAAAAACTCGTCCTTGTTGCGGTTGAACAACGCCAAACATTCGATCGAAGTTGTCACACGATTGCGTTTATGGTCGATTGTTAGCAAACGCGGCACCCATCTTGCGGATAGCTTTTTTATACCCAAGTGATCATTCAAAATCGAAACCACTGACCCATGTGATATGCCTATGGCTTCCACAATCTCCCGCACTTTCAATCTCCGATCGGCCAACACCATATCGTGAATTTTTTCAATTGTTTCGGGTGTAGCGACTTCTACTGGTCGTCCAGAACGTTCGGTATCGATCGTGCTTGTACGGCCACAACGAAATTCTGTAAACCACTCCTTCGAGCTTAAGATGATGTATTTGTCTTTCTCGTGGGTTAGGCTCTCGCAAGTGTGGTGGGAATTTAATAAGTTATCTAGCTCGTCCCTTTTGTGTAACGGAAGCATTCCGGCCCGCAAGCAGGAGATCCAGGTTCGAGACCTGGCTGGGACAGATAGATTTTTTTATTCTATTCCCTCTCATTAATTGTTCTATCTTTTCTATCCTCCTGCCCATATACAACTTTTCCCTCCAAGCTGCAATTTAACAAAGATAAATCTCAATCCTTGTTCTCCTTGATTTCACAAATGCTTTTGATACGACTGATCACTCCTGTCTACTTTCTAAGCTTAAATACCTTTCTTTCTCCAAAAATGCCGATCACTGGCTAGATTCATTCCTGTCAGGCCAATCCGAAGTAGTTTCTATTCCTTAAAAACCTTTATTTCTCTTCTTCCTATCACATTTGGGAATTCGTAGGACTCTAGCATCTCTGCCACCCAGTTCCCTGCCTATATTAATGATCTCAATCTATTATATTAGACACTGTTTCTATCACATTTACACTGATGATACCCAAATTTACCTGTCCTCCCCTCCAGAAAAACTACAAACCGCCATTGTAAAAATTCAAGAAGACCTAAATTCAATGTTCCAGTGCTTTGACAAACAAGCTTTCTCTGAATGTTGAAAAATCGCAGTCTATTTTAGTCTAGATTACTCCCTCATCCTATTCCTTCCTTCAAAATTAATCAGCACCCAATTTTCTTTCATTCCTCAGTCAAAAACCTTGGTATTATCCTAGACCAAACCCTTTCATGTAAAACTCATATTTCACAGATTTCCCATCACTGTTTCTCCACTCTCCTTTAATTTTGCCGATCTTGTCATCTCCTGCCTCCTCACTAAAGTCCCCCATTTTGACAATGATTGGGCTGTTTATGGGGACCTCACTAGAGAACTAGAGGATGGGCGTAAGCTTCTGTTAAACTGTTTCACCAGATTTGCCTTTGGCTCTCCGAGGAATGCCTACATTACAGAGCTGTACTCCGAGTTGAAATGGTAGGTTATACCCATCTTTCCGTAGGCTATATTTCCTCAGTTCTCTCCTCTATCAAGTCATACTTTACCATTCCCCTCCCTACCTCTATGATCTTTTAACTTTCAAATTTTCTGTACTTTCCCGTCACCGGGAAATGTAAATATTGCACTTTAAGTGGGGAGCGCGGCTGGTAACTTCATGATTAAAATATTTGACGCCTTAATACGCTCAAAAATAGACTATGTCTGTTCTATATATGGATCAGCAAAAAAGTCATGGTTGAAGAAGATTGATCTTTTGTACAAAAAAGGCTTAACACGTTCACACCTGCGCGGGTCACCGGTGGCCCGCACTAAACTGTTCTATCGGGCGAAGTGGGCCACTGGTGACCCCCACTAAACTGTCCTATCGGGTGGCGCAGACCACAGGCGTTGCAGATTCGATAGTGTTCTGAATTATTAGACTATTAGATCCTGATAAAAAAAAACAAAAAAAAACGAAAATTTAACATTTATTTTTAATAATAATTATAACAATAATGTACCAGAAAAATAAGTTTTGTTCAATTACATTAACAATATAGTATTATACAAAAAATTCAAATACGGTTTAAATAACATAAAATCTAATGTTGTTTTATTGATAACTTCATTATTTATTGTTTTTTGTGTAATTTTTCAAAACATTTCGAGCAAAGTGCTAACAGTCCCTCACAAAGCCCACAATACGTCTTAACTCTTTTAGTATTGTTAGTTGCACAAGCTCTGCCCTTTTTATTGGACATATTTTTATAGCATTCCTTCCAACGTTTACGGATGTCTCTTGCCGATCCTTCATGATTGAAGAACATGTTTATGTGATAGTACATAACGGCATGATTGTTCATTTGACAAAAGGTTATCGACGTTTTTAGTACAGTACAACAAAGGAATGTATTTTTCTCTGAAAGTTCTTCACCCAAAAGGACACTTGTAAAATAACTGTCAATAAATAGTATGCGGCCCTCAAATAATAAGCCACCTAATAATCACACTACAACGTCATGGGAATGTGATTTTTCAATAATCGTTCCATTTTTCCCAGAATAAATTTCAAAATTATAAGTATAAGCTTCAGGCAAACACAATTTGTATGCTTTTATGCCATACTTATGTCGCTTTCCTGGAATGTATTGGTGAAAGCCTAGACATCCTCTCTAGGGGACCATACTTTTATCGATAACAATATTTTTGCCTGGTTTAATAGAACTCTTGAAGTTATCGACAATTGCTTTAATAATATTTCGAATTTTATGCAAATGATCTTCAGTTCTGGCTGTGGTACTGTTAAAAAAAATGTAAAACTTAAGGATTGATAGAAAACGGTCATGTCTCATTGCCTTCTTTATGCGTAGGTTCGCATACATGTCGTTGTTTGACTAATACAATCTAATTTCTGGCAATTGCACTATACCCATAATAAGCAATATGCCAAAGAAAGTATTTATTTCATTCATCTCTTGTCACAGACTGCCAGTCCTGTTGGTGTATTCAACTGCTATATGAAGAATTATTTATGCTTTGAGTAGCATATTTATTTGTGTTATCAACTATCCTCTCTAGTAGGTAATCCATGAAGAACAGTTTGTATAAAGCAAAAGGGTTATTACAGTCAATGTTTTCATGTAAAAATTTCTCTTCTTCTGAATGCTCATTTATTATTACGGTTCTTTTTTTTTACTTTCTGCCATTCTTCCTCTTGATCCTCATCCTCTGATTTAGAAATCAAATCCTCTACCTCCGTTCTACGTCCCAAACACTCGTAATCTTACCGCGTTTCTCCTGCTTCTAATTATAGATTCATCAGAATCACTCATTTTCATATCCATGTTATTTATTTTTTATAAGGGCAAAAATAAAAAAAATAAAATACGCCTACTGAACAATATAGGAAGCTACATGCTGAGATCATAGAGAAGCTATCATTCAGTGATTTGCACTGATGGTTCAAAATTTAAAGGGTCTAATGGATTCTGTAGGCCTGTCAGAAATTATAATAAAAAAGGCTTTACATAAGAACATAAATGTATTTCACACAGACCAATCTTAATGTCCCTAAAACATTAGATAAGATCAAGTAACATTAGATAAGATCTGTAACTTGTGTGTACAGATTCCCTCAGTACAATTAGGGCTCTACAGAACAAATTTTCAAATGATATACTCCTACCAGATACTCATTTAGCCCTGGCTAGTCTTTTGAAATACTTAAGTTGTTTTCCATTGGATCCCCAGTCAAGCTTGTATAGCTGAAAACGAGGCCGCTGACAAGTTTGCAAGGGAGTTCTCAGAGATGGAAATGGAAGAAGACTGGCTCCATTATCTAGATGATGAAAGGAAATGCCAGAAGGGAATTACCAGGCATCATTGGCAGGGCAGATGGAATAGAATACTGCACAGCTAAAAATGATAGAATCATTCGTCAGACCTCGCAGATACAACCTAAACTTTACTCGCCGAGAAGAAATTGTGGTAACAAGACTACAAATTGGCCACACACGCCTAAACCACAGATTCTATCTAGTGGGGAGACGGCATATGTGATTACTATAACAAAGTAATTACCGTAGAACACATTCTTGTTAATTGTAGTAAATTTAATCATTTAAAAATGAAGCATAATATCAAAAGCAATCTGATAAGGAACAGTAAAATAACTGAAAAAGTCCTTGCCTTTTTTTGAGAGGAGCATACTTATTTAAGAAAATCAGGAAATTTATCATCTACTAATGACCATAGCAGTTAAAAAAAAAAAAACTTTTTTATTAAATCTATGAGTTCAATTTTCAAAAAAATCATTTAATCGATAAAAAGAAGAATGTGTTTACTATGAGTAAACAACAGCATTTGTGTAGTTAGAAAAATGAATTTGATACTCAGTATATGTCTCAGATTGCTTGAGTATCATGTTCAGAACACTATCACTACACATATTTAACACACTGTTTTAAAAATTTGAATGTATCGCTTGAATGAGCTGAACACAAAAGTGACTTATTCTTAAGATGTTTAAATATAGCTAGTTTATCAATTAGTTGTTATGCTTAATGCATTGGAGTCAAAATAAATAAAATAAGTATGAGGGACAGAAAAACTTTAATGAAAGAAAAAAATAATGATAATGTTACTTTATACGCATTATGGTAATTGCTTAAGCTCCCAAACCTATTTGTAAAAATGAATAATGAATTGACCTGCTTAAACAAGTTTATTTCTCACGTAAAATTTTGAAATATTTTTATATATGTGCAGCAAAAGATTGCCAAAATTATAAAGCAGTGAATGATGATCCCCCTACAATAAAATCGTCTGGGTACTGACCGAAAAACAGCGATTTTAAAAATATACTTTAACATGCATAAGATAGATATTGATTACATTTTATTTCCAGCTTAATTATTCCAAGAAAAGAGAACTAGATAACTCTCATGCACTAAATTCACAATTAAAATCATTTAACAAGGAATGAAACCTTCAACATTTATTTCAAATGAAAATAATAGGAGTTTAATGATTTAGTTTTAACGAAGACTTTAGGGGAGAGTAGAAGAGCTTTTTTAGGTCAATATTAAGTATGTAGTACCTAATTGAGTTTATAAGTAAGTAGAATCAGCCTAAAAGTTATATATATACATATATATATATATATATATATAAANAGCTACCTTATATATATATAAACTTTTTAATCTTTTCATTGATGGGGTGGTGGTGGGGGCATATTTTCTTTATTGTACTAGGAAAAGATATGATTTAATTAAATGCTCAAAGTAGAGTTGTTAACATGATAAGAGTTATAACAGTTTAAATTATTAATGGATTTTGATTTCCTTTTAACTTATAGAAAGTACAAATCAGGGAATGATTGCAAGCAGAGAGGCCAAAAATTACTACAGTGCTTTAAATCATGAGAATGAAACAGAATATATTCAAAACCATCCAATTGTAAGAATGATTCTTACACATTTAGAAGCTCAGAAAGAGAGAGGAAAGATTAAAAGATCAAATATTTCAACAAGATGAAATTAACTATGATATTAGACTAATATTAAGAAAAGAATTCCCAGTTAAGAGTTTTGAGAAATAAAAACAAAAAAAACTTTACAACTTTCAATTTAAAAGTAAATCTGACTGTCATACTTTTTTAAAAAAGGCATTATTTAATATTAAAATTTTATAAGTGCAATTAATTAAAAAGAAAGAAACCAAAGACAAGCATATTTACAAAAAGTTTGAAGAGAAAAAGAGAGGAAAAAACATTTATTTTATACCCTGCCCATTAGTCTTGGATAACATCTGTAAAATTAGACTTTATAACTATAGTATATAAATATTTGGTCACTAAACCATCAACCATAAGAAGTGCGAAGGAAAAAAGCACAACTAGATTAAATTGCAAGTGCATAAAACCACAGTATTAAATGTAAGCATTATATAATTTATTTAAAATAAAATAAAAATATATTCGTTTTCATCACTTCTCAAATGAAAACATTTACAAAATTTAAAAGAATTATAAATAATTTAATACTGTGATTGATTTTGATAAGTTATACATGAAATTATATTAATATGATGAAAATATTAGGTATCAAAGAGATCAGAAGGTAGGGGGGACTCAGAAGAGAAATAGCCACAACAGTTTAACACTGTGTGGAGGAACAGGGCCGCCCAATAATTCCACAGTCTCAGTTGCAATGAGTGCTTTAGTTTCTCTTATTTCTAATTAACAGCCTGTAATTAGGCCTAACTATAAAAATTACTCAAAATATTGAAAAATATTTTATGATTCCTTCAACAAATGATCTATTAAAGCATTATACTTATAAGTCACAGGACTTTTACAAACCTTTCTGACCTGTAAGCTTTTCATTCTTTATATATACACACACACACACACACAGACATATATATATANATATATGTGTGTGTGTGTCTTTGAAATTAGACTATTAGGAGATTCAGAATTTTACCTGAAATCCAAAAATTAATAGATAAATTCTAACTCACAGTCATACAATGTTTAAGGAATAAAACTCATGAAAGTAATCTTAATTTTAATGTTGTGTATCAAGGTGCTAAAATGAACATTTTTCTAAGGCATAAAAAAAAAAAAAAAATCAAATCGCCTTTTGTGAATTGAATATATAACAAAATATATTGTGGATGAGGACCAGCTTCTCTGAAAAATGTTATAAAATTAAATATTACACATATTTTGTTCTATTTTTTTTTTTTTCCAATTCTAGTAGTAACAAAGATATTTAAATTTTGGGCTCCTTCTAAACTTTTCCCCAAAGACTCATTCTCAATTTTGAATTCAATGAAATCAAAATTGTATTGTCAATCATCATAGACAATACAATTTTGATTTAATACATAAAAGTGTGTTGATTTAATTTTATATATAATGTGTGTGTGTACATGCGTGTCCGCTCCAGCAACCATAATTCGTGAAATAATGAAATCAAAATTATATTATTTTTACACTTCGTTTTACAAAACTTTTTTACACCCACATAATTGAAGGATCAGTAAAGATGTGTGTGTGTGTGTATATAAAACTTAATTAATTGTATTATTCACTAATAACACAGTCCATGATTTAAAAAATTGCTGTTACTAAGTTTAAGCCCTTGATGAAATGTCAAAGAAAAATAGCTTTAATTATTAATACACATCTCACAAAACTATAATAAAAATTATTAAAATAAATAAGAAAATAATTTAATTTATTCTCAATTTTTTTTGCCAAAAATCATGATACTTCAGAATTAACAATTAAAATCAAAATAGAGGAAATAATAAAGTTTAATTAGATAAGATAATAATATTATGCTGACTATTTTTTATCTATTTGTCTTTAATGGCTTTTATTATTATTGAAATGATACTTCTTAATAGCACTAATAATAATGAAACTCATACATGTTAATTTTTATAAACCCCTCCCCCCTCTCCTCTTCAGTTGATTTTAGTCATTAAGAAATTTATCTAAATTTCAGAAGAAGCTGAATTTTGATTTTGGTTATTTTATTTTTTATCAATTATAGATACTAACGAGTGGATGAGTTTTTGGGAACAGTGCGGTTGGACTGCCTCTAATTTTTCATAGTAATTGTACTAAACAACCTGTTCTTCATATCAAGAGCTCATTAATTAATTGTAATAAANTATAACAAAAATTTCCTAGTAAAAAAAAATATTAAAGAATAAGAAATCATAAATTAATTTTATGCGATGCTGATCAGAAAGCTGTGAAGAGACTTTTGAATGGTAAAAGGGAAAAATATATTAACATTTTAACTGGAAATAAGAAACATGATAATTGCACTCCTCTCTGGAATGTAGAAAGAGACATTTGAGACTTGGATCAATTGGGCGGGGTTGTGGATTTTGAACTGTCCTGCGGCGTGTGAGCTGAGAGAGTACCTCAAGGTGCGGCGGGGGGAGAGCCGCCTGGAGTGCGGGGGTCTTGAGGAGTGGGTCGACCAGGCCGAGGGGCGGGTGGCCGCCAAGGTGGTGGGGAGGGGCAGCTGCCGTGACCCAGGCACCCCCCGCCACCGCTACACCCCCTCCACTGCTGCCACTCACCTCTCCTGTTGGACCTGCTGGAACTGCATAGTTTCCCTGAATTGTGTATGCCTGACCTCCAGCTAAGATCACAGGCGCAGCTACCTGAGGTTTCGGTCGGTACGGGATTGTAGCACCCTTAGGTGGAGACTGAAAAAATAAATACAATGTATGAGTGAATATTTTATAAATATATATAGTGGGTGTAACATTGGTTGTGTATGACTCTAATGCAGAGTCCTCATTGAACCACAGGAAGCTCTACTACAGAGCAGCTAAGAAACTATGTTGACTTACTGATATAATGTAAAAAAATAATTCAACATCTAATCTTGTGCTAATATACATAAACCTGCTACAAATGTCTCTGCTTCTGTAGCATTAAAAAAACCCCAGAAAAAATGTTCCTAAAAAATTAAAAAAAAAAAAAAAAAAAAAACATATTTGCATAGATAGTCAAATACTAGTGATATTATTGAATACTAATGAAGCATTGCTTAGTTTTTCATCCAGAAATCTCAGAACTTCTACAATAATGAATAGTATTAGCATAAAAATAACAAATGGCTATTGAACAAAATGGTATATTTATCATTAATCAAAGTTTTTTAGATAAAGGAATTTGCTTTAAAAAATTGTAAAAGACTTAAAAGAAAAATTAGAAATTAGTTTTTATTCTTTGTGCTGGTAGGGAAGTTGATGACAATTAAGATTATCAAATAACAACCAATTCTTCATAAAATATGAAAAGTATGAAGAATTGTTGTTATTTGATAACCATAAATAGAAAATTACCTTTTCCCCAAACCTAAATTTGAAGAAGTACCACAAACAACACAAAGATGAAGTCGAACTATTAAGTATAGCATATTAATGCTTTATCTGATGGCTTTGGATTGAAGACCTTGATCTACTTTAATTCGATAGATCAAGTAGTTGTAGGGAAGGCTGCAAAATTTGTTAAGTATATAATAGATGAAAATTTGGTTATAAGCTATTTATGCTGATAACTTCAACAATAGAGACACTGACTCATGAAACTTTTAAAAAATCAGAAAAAGTACAGGCAATGCTAAATGAATAATAATAAATTGGTTTTTTAAGCAATATTTTTTAGGGGGAAGGGAGGAATTAGATAGAATTGATACTTTAAAAAATCTCAAAGCACATAAAGCATGAAATAATTATGTAACATTTCATTATTTGCTATTCTTTCTCACATTTCTAAATGGAAAAAAAAAAGAACTAAATACAGCTAATATATTCTATTATTATAAACAACACACATAGTATATAAATATACATGGAAAATATACGTTATAGAGAATGGACAGGGCATTTTTACTATTTTTGTAATTAATATACTCTACATAATATAACATAATTATATACTGAAGGGGTAAGAACATATTATAGAAATTAAAAACAATCTTATAATTGGGGCACCAGGGTAGCTTATGGGATCCATTCGGGTCTCAAATTTCCAGTGCTATGGGTTCGAATCCCGCCCAGGGCAATCTTTTATTAATTAGTAAAAGCTTATCCTAAGCTATGGATGTTTAGAATAGGATGGCAACCTGTAGATATGCCCTCCCTCTATGGAATGGGATCCTAACACTTAAAAAAAAAAAAAAAAAATTATAATCCCTTTGTTTTCTTAGATTGTAAAAGACAGATGATAAAGAGAGGAATATATCTGAAGGAAAGGAAAATTAAGAGGATCTCTCATCTCATCTTGTAAATTGGCTGTTTTCACAGCAAAAATATAATAACTGTTGATTTACAAATGTTGTTGCAAGAGAGATTTTAATTACTTCAAATTCATCAAAGCATGACGACCTAGTAAGCACTTGTGATTTTCAAATATTGGTGCCAGGATATTAACACAAAGCCTAGAAATCACAAATCAAAATACCTGAATTTTTAATACTTTATAAAAAACATTAGATGATGCAAGTGAGAAATGAGAATCAGACTCAGATGGAACTGTTTAACAAGAGTGATAAGTGTGCCATCCCAACTGAGAAGATTAGACAGAGTGAATAGGTAGATAGAATGAGCAAACTTGAGTATTCACAAGTATTATTCCGATAAAGTCCATTGATTCAATTATGATTATGTTAATGTGACATTATAAAACAAATGTATTAATGAATTAATATTCCTGGCTTTATTTTTGGCATTCTGAATTGAAAATTTTCTGGGTTGAGCAAGGATATTGTCTCTAGGAGCTTTAAGGCAAGCTTAGGAGCTTGATCAATACTATTTTACCTACATTCCCTCCATACATATAAAATGTAAGACAATCAAGTCACATATAACAGGTACACATTGTCCCGTAACCTCATCCGAACAATTGAATATTTATAACTCTAACACATACAATACAAATAAAAATAACTAAGATAACAAGAAAATCACATTATAATTACCTCGAGCATGACTTGACAGATATGGTAGATGCATTGTGTGATTGCATCGGAAGTTCCAGTGATTGTAACAGCGCGCTCAGTCGAGTTTGGAAGCATGTCAGAGGCAACTTGGATGGAGGCACCAGTAACCTCTCTTATTTCCTTGATTTTTGAACCGCCCTTTCCGATGAGAGAGCCGCACTGGGAGGCGGGGACGATAAGTCTCAGCGTAATAGGCGATCGGGAACCACCTCCTCCTCCTCCGCCATTTTGCATCTCTTGAAACTGATGCACAAACTACAGTTTTAGAAGTGAAGATTAAGGCAGCCGGTGCAAGAGGCAGTAGATGAAGCAAGGAAGAGTAGATGTAGAAGAGAAGTGGACGTGAGAGCAGTGAAGCAGATGGAGAGGAAAGTGCGGATCAAAGAAAGAGAAAAAAGAAAGAAAGACTAATGAGAAATTGAAAGTGACAGTCAAGCCAAACAATATATACTGCTACACATAATTACAGTAAATTGATAAGCCTGCATCTTAATTTTTGAAACAATAAAAACTGTGAAATGAGATTAATATAAATAAATAAAGCAAGTTCAACTAGCTCTCAAGCTTCATTCCAAAACTACATCTGTTACATCTAACTAAAAAGAAATTAGTTCAGAATGTTAAAAAATAATAATGAAACATAACACATTTTTATAACAAGCGATCTATTTTTTAAAATATTAAAACCTCTATTGAAATATGTAATCAATATTTTGGATAAAATCTAATGGCTTCATAGAAATGATCAAGAGTAACCATTAATTATAATGGTTACTACTGATAATAATAACAACCATGAAAATGAAATTATTTTCAGAATAGAGAAAATTAAGGAAATACCAGTTGTAATAATTGCTATAAATTTTAATTATATGATTGCAATGCAGAGGAAAAGGGGAACTTTAAAATTGATTCTGCTTAAAATCTCTCAATTCTGAAATAAAAAAAATCTTTATATGATTCTCATACTATTTACTCTACTTCTATTAAGTAAATTTAAGAACTTAAAACAGTGAATAATAAAGCCCTTCTACCAATATATACATAAATAAAATAGAAAAATAATATTAATGGAAATCTATGAGAATCAATAACATTATACAAGAAATAAGCCAACAATATTGGCAGTTCATATTGCAGAATTAAGCTTAAATTAATGTAAATGTTTAATCTTTCAAATATACCCCCACACACAAACACTATATTTTGCATTTCTTTTTTTGTAAGTCAACCAGATGGTAAAATAAATAAATAATTAAAAAATCAGAATTTGATAAAATTATTAAACCTTTAAAATTTTTTCTAAAATAATAAGTCACACGTGTCAGAAATATTTTAAGCCTAACTTGGTTACTAAATAATTAATAAAATTCTCATGGATCTACTTTAGCTATACTTTTATGTGAATTCTCTAATCATCCATTAGCAAGATAATCATGCATACAATGGGGTAACTTAAACATACACCATACAGATTTTTTTAAAAAAAGAAACTTATTTGCTTATATTTAATTAGAAATGAAGTTTAAACCAAACAGCCATTAATAAACAAAAAATTTCTTACCTTCCCATGGAAAACCTAAGTTTTTTTAAATATAGATATTGAATATTTTTAGTTATTTTTTTTATAGGTATGATGTAAGATGGAAATTTAATGGATAATTAATTTTAATAATACACTTAATTTTTAGGATGGAATCTGTAACCCTTTAAATTTCTGCAATCCATGCAATTTAAATTAAAATTTCCAGGGTAATTGGTTAGTCTTACATTAATGCAGGTCAAACATTTTTTGGTTCAAATGGATTGCTATCTTAATGCTTTATTTCTCATTTCTCGAATGTAATTCTATATTAAATTTATAACCTTAATTGAAATATACCGCACACAATTTCGACCCCTCTAATAACTCCTATTGAAACCTTCAGATTTCTCTCAAGGAATTTAACTAAGATAATCTTACATTGAGCAATTTCAAATCTATAGAGGCAAGGCAGACAACAAAGCTCACTAGAGTACTATGAGGGGCAAAGTAATAAAATGTGGACCCAAAAAGAAAAAAAATCTAATTGTTAGATAATCTTACAACTGACTCATACACACATAATCAAAAAGAAAAAATTCTTAACATGGTATATGTACTTTTTGAATCACGTTAACTCACTTTTATTGGTCAGATTGCTAATTCAACCTCATTACTTTTATTTTTTTAACATTTAAAATCAAGACAAAATTTCATGAAGAACAACAACTAATAATGTAGATCACTAAATTAAAATTTAGGGTCTAGCTAAATCCCAATTCCTAATTTTTTCAATTTAATAATGAAATTCCCAAAATATTTTTTCTACCAAAAAACAAATCCTCATTCCTATAAACTAAATATGATGCCCTCCTGCTACAACAAAACTTTTTTTTACTTACACTTGGCATTTTGGGTAATCTCCCACTCCTATTAGTACCATAATGAACTCAGTATTTCATGTTGAGTTTAATAGTGGCAAGCCAAATTTTATTAAGAAACACTAAGAACTGTGGCCTATAGTATTGACACACGTGTATCTACACATACATAAATTTAAGTAATTAATAATTTTGGAAATTTGCCAATTACACAAACAAACAATTGCCTGATGACAATTCACTACTTAGTCACTTAAATAATCTTACTACCCTCTATCCACTACATCGAGAAAATGGATCATGGGTGGAAATGAATGGATGAATTGCCCTTTCCTTTGCTGAATGTCTCCTTCAACCCCATTTCCATGAAGATGTTTTAGATCCATTTCACTGTTCAGCTCATCGACTATATTCCCTCATCTGTCTGACTTCTACTCTTGAGAATTGAACTATTTATAAGTGCTAACTTGTAAGTTAAATAATCTTAAATATAGGAAGATTCCATATCCTCTAGTTTTGAGAGGAAATAAAGCTCAGGTTTTTGCTGATGATACAGCTGCTTTTCTCCAAATTTGAATCCCATACTTTCTCCTCAATTCCCCCAAGAACACCATACACTTCTTGAACCCTGATATCCTAGTGGAGGTTCAAAATAAATCCTCAAAAATCGAGCCACCACATTTACCTTTCACCCTTTCTTCTATCTAGACTCACAGAAAATGCTAAAAATTATCTTTTAAACAATATATACATATATATATATATATATATATAGCAATCAAGAACAGGTGGGATAGAGAGTGCAGTGATTACACAACAAGGAAAAATCACAAGGAGTAAAATTTTCGGAAACATTTCTCACCCNTATATATATATATGAACATACACACACTTCAAACTACTAGGACTTGCAGAGTATAAGTCTGGAAAACTCTTTTATCCATTGAATCCAATCCCAATGATAAAAAAATTTAAGACAGATTGCCAATGCCCCACCTCCACGTATATAAACTCTAACCTTGACATTTCTTTTGTTATCCCTTTGATTAAGACTTGATAACTTCCACCTTTGCCTTCCAGTTCACCTCAATCTTTTTATTAGTACCCCCATCATACCTCCTCTATCCCTGACCATCCTCTTTATCCACTAAAGATGTATAAGGATTCATTTTACAAAAGTTTATTATTTATAAACTTAAACAAGTGTATTATTTATATACTTAAACAACCTTTCATAAATGTACAGATGTAAAGTGAAATCTTTTTATTTATTATATTTACCCAACACATGACTATCATCAATCACAAATTTTGTAATGCTTAGTAATAGTATACTTAATTTATTGTATGAAATGCATTTAATAAGTATATTTTTATTCGAAAATAAATTATACTTTATGTGAAAATTAAAAGCATTTAATAAATATATTTTCGAATAAAAATTAAGAAGACATGTATAAAAAATGAAAACATTTATTTTTCAGACATATTTGAATATATTACGTATTGATTATGTTTCTGTATTTTATTCTATTAGCTGCATTTTATTGACTTCTGTAGATTAAAAAAAAAGTAATTATACACATATAAAAAATTGATTTTAGATGTAAATATATAGATTGAATGTTTTTAAATTAACGTGTTAGCCTTTTGTTAGTATTTGAATATTTTAAATTAACAGTTACTGCCTTACAAGTTTGTTAGTTTTGTTAGTGACTATTAGCCCTGATGATGGGATTATGAGTCCTGAAAGCACTAAGCTATAATTAATAAAAAGTATATAGTGCAGAGAAACAAAATTTGTTTCAGTACCCATTGAAAACATTTATGACTTAACTTTAAATCCAATGAGGAAAAAACATGTTCAGTGAAGACAAAATGAGGAGGAGGGAGGGGGGGAAGGTACTGATCAAGAGCCCCACTAGAACATGTTAATGTAGTCTCTAACCAAGAGTAGTTGTTATTAGAAATAAAATTTCCACGTGTTATAATAATAAAAGAAAAGAGAGCAATAAGAACAAAGAATATAACAGCATCCAAATAATTAATAGAAAAAGAAAGAAAACTTAAAAATAAAGAACAAAAATAAAAGACAAAATAATTACAAACTAGAAAGAATGATTTCTTTATTAAAAAACAACAAACAATGAGATGAAGAAATCTAAATAAGCAGAGGAAGGAAATTGGAAACTTAGAAATTGAAGATAGAACTAATAAATGGTATAAATTAGATCAAATAATTGTCCCAATTTTTTTCTAGAAACATTACACATGACAGTACAGAAATACAAAAAAAAAAAAANAAAAAAAAAAAAAAAAAAAAAAAAAAAAAAAAAAAAAAAAAAAAAAAAAAAAAATCATTACGAAATATGAAAATCAAGAAAAGGCCTAATTTCAAAGAGACCAGACAAGATAATAATCAGTAATATTTGGCTTCAATTCACACTCTTCTTTCCATTCTTACCCAAAGAAAGAATGGGTAAATATTGACTAATACAATTTTCTTATTCATAATTATTTGTTTGAATTTTTCTTATAATTTCTTTCACATTTTCCCAGTTTCCTAGGAAATAAGCATAAAAGAAAATTAATTAGAGTAATCAAGTATAATACATTTTTCTAAAGAAAATTCAACTATTCACGTCGATGCCATGAGAATTTGATTAAGTGCAGTGCATCTTAAAAAATTGCTTTAAGATCACTAATAAAAACACACATACTCAATCATGTATAGTGGAAAATCCCCAATTAAAAACAAATTTACCAGCCATATTTCATTCCTACATACTTCAATGAGTTTAAAAAATTCATTACCTTATGTTAACTAAGTACAAAAAAGACACTCGTGCCATTCAGCAGCAAAATATGATGGCAGAATGATATTTAAAAGAGCTAATTATAAAATTCAAGACGGCTTACTTTACTATCGTTTTCCCCATCCTTATTTAATTGGTAGGATCATGCCCCTTATTAGAAACTAGGATAAATTGAGACACAAGTAAAAATGAAGGAGTGTTAAAAAAAAAAAAAGTTGAATTTATTTACTAGTGGAGATAAGATGTTTGAAAGAAAGAATGGGATCTATGTGACCATTAATGGGTATTGATGAGGCTCTGTAGGAAGCTGTTGCGTCAAATCTATCTAATCGCGAACTTGCCAGGGTGAGTGGTGTGTCGAAAGATAAGCCACCATCAACTTACTCCTCAGAGATCAGCAAAGAGTTTAGAAATTTGTGAATTTTATTTAAAACTTTTTTTTTTTTTTGTGCCAGTTGTTTTTTCTGTTTGGGAAAGGAAGCAGGTTATTTTGAGAAATCCTGATGAGGATATTCTAACCCCTTTTCATCCCTTCCACGAAGTTATAAAAGCAGCTCGCCAGCCCTCCCCTTCCCCCAAAGTCATTGATAAGTTAGTCACAGACTGTGTCAGTTTCGCGAAGATCGCGAACCGCTGATCATAGACTCTGCAATGCCCGTAACAGTGGTAAGTGACCACTTCAACTGCAAGTTATCTTGAAGCCGCTTTGTAAATATGCACATTTAGTTTATTTTTATTAACCATAAGTAATATGTAATTTCTATTTATTTATGTATTAGTTAGTAAGAGGGCAGTAAATTCAATCGTTATGTTGTAATTAGTAGGCTTAATTATTTGTCATAATAAATTAATATTAATGTATTTTTTCTTAATTATTAGTGACCCATAGCCTATAACAATACCATTCAGGAGGAAATTTTTTTTTCTTAATTATTAGTGACCTGTAGCCTATAACAATACCATTCAGGAGAGAAATTTTTTTTCTTCTTAATATATTGTAATAGGTTTGATTACAATAATTTAGAGCCTTGGGGAAACAAAAAAATAATATTTTTTCTAGGAAGATTTCAGTTTCTAAACAGAGTGATGACAGTAGTAGTGAAACCTAAATACAGAAAAGCATACTTGGTAATCACAGTGGATATAAAGTAATTTACATGACTATTCAAAACAAACTTATGAACTAATTATTTTGAAGAATAATACTGAAATGAATCGAACGATAAAAAAAGTTTCAAAGATACAGATCTAATTCATAAGAAGTATTCTTTTATAAAACTAATTTTTTTGTATAATATGATCACATGAAATGTAATATATAAAATAAAACACACCTCTTCAAATTTTTTGCAAATGAGAGTAAATGCTTTGTAAATGGACTGAGTTGGGCCAGTGACAGTAACAATCCGTTCCGGACAGGACCCATCTGATATATTTATTTTGGCACCAGACTGAAAACAAAAGAGAACAATTAGCCAAAAAGAGAGAATTAGTATATAATTAACATATACACACCACACAATTCATTGACTTATATTTTACAAAAACTTCGATTGTTTTTAAGATAAAATTAAATTCTGAACTCTTCAAATATTTTACATTTGAAAATTATTATTTTTTAAGTTATTTAGTTAATGGCAGGAGAGATTTTAGGTTACTAGAGAAATTATATTTTTAGGAGGGAAATCAGTTAAAATTGACTTTATTACATCAAGAAGTGAAGTTGGATAAATGTGATTTTAAATCTGTAAATAAACCAAAGAAAAAATGCAAACAATAGAATAAATATTCTCAGAAATCGTCTAAAAATTTGCTACATTTCTCGCATTAGAAAAGTTAGGGGAATAAATTAAGATCTTTTTAATAATTTATTTTCAAGGAAATTATAAATACTTTCCCGCAAACAAAAAGAAAATTTTTTTATTACTGACACACAAGTAATTTTATTTAATACTTCTTAAATGATTTGGAGAAAACAAATTATGCATGCATTATCCTCTAGATAAACAAATAAATCACTGATTGATTACTGTGTCTATATTATTAAGTCTCGTGATAATCGGGAATCAATCAATAACAGAAAAAAAAATTAATATAACTACCAAAAATTGTTAGTTTGGAGTTAAATTGAACAAAATTAATATAAAAGATAAAAGTAAAATATGAATCTTACTTCTTCTCTGAACCGCTTCACAATTTCTCCTTTCTTCCCAATTATGCTTCCAACTTCCTACAAATAAATGTAAGATATAAATAAACAATAAAACAATGAAAAGCAATATAAATAGTGAATTATAATAAAATAGTGAATATATTCCATATCTGCTATGTATGTAAGGCCAAGCAAAATGGTATGAAAACCCCTATTTTTTTGTTTCTTGCTCATTGAAAGCTAATAGTAAACTCATATTTTTTCTGCAGTACATTTACATATTTTATTTATATGTAACTAATTTCTAACTAGATCCAATCATTATAACCCTTTATAGGGATAGAACAGCATTCTGTTCTAATGATGAATGAATATAATGATGTTCTAACAGATGAACTATTATATACATTGAATTAACTTCAATTAAACACATTTTTGAAGGTTTTTTTTAAAGATTCATATGTAATTGCTGAAGTTAAAAATCTAAGTTGATCAATTTTACTCGTTTTTATAACTGGATATCTATTTTTATAAAAGCTATTTGCACTAAAAGAATTAACATATTCATTAAAAAATAAATAAAAAACAAAAAACTGGACCACTAACAAAGCCAATAACTCACATATATTTGCACTCATTAAAAACATAAACCTACACTGTAAATAGTAATATAAACATAAACTTACACAAAATGTAAGTTTTTAAAGATTTTTACATAAAAAACTTATGCATAATATTAACTTAGTTGATATTAATTATTCTAATTTCTAGTTACTATTAATGATTCTAAAATATAATAATTCTAGTTTTCTAAAGAAGTCATCATTCAAGACTAAAACTTGTAATATTTTGATTTGGGAATTTTACACCTATCTGAGTTTTTTCCACTCTCTTTTAACTACAATAATTGCTTCGAAGGTTTGTTAGATAATATATTATAATTTTCTAATAAATTCCTATAATTACTTTAGTAATCAGTAATTACCTGTCCAAATCCCATTTAATGTATATTGATAATAATGATATAAATAACAACAGTTAGTAAAAAAGAAAAAGAAAAGAGGTAGTTATTACAAAATGATGATTACATATAATTCAAAATTTTAATTCCAAAAGCTAGAACCTTTCCTGAGCCAATAACTTATTCCCTAGCCTTATATTTTTTTTTTATAGCTTTGAGCAGAAGAAAATTAATTATGGTGAGCTAGCATAACTTAATGTAATGTGAGCGAAACTTTGAAATATTTAACTGAACCACTTTTAAATCTCTGATGAGTCAAATTGATGCGAGAACTGATCTACACAGCCATTAAAAATGATAAGTTAAACTCAACATTTCAATTCTACTTTATATTATTTGAAGACTAGCTAGCTATCTTACTTCTAATTAAATTTTTCATTGTAAAGTTATTAGGGGTTTGGTCCAAAATTATTTATTATTATCATTATAAACCGTCTTCAGAGATACTAATAGAACTAGAATATCGAAGAATGAGAAAAATTAAAAAATAAGTTGTTTTCAAAATGTTGGAGATAGAGTAAGTTGAAGAAATTTGTTCTGCCAATTATCATTACCTGGATTGTGTTACAAGTTAATGTGTATGGTTTATGGCAAGGTAGTTATTAGAAAGAATAGTAAAGAGACTACTATTTTATAAAAGCTGCTCTCTTGAAAACACTATACTGACAGAAAACATTAAGTGAAATGTATGTCTGTCGTGTACGGTGTAATTTGGAGAAGTTTTTTTTTTTAATATTTATTTTTGGTATGTCTATTCAGAGTTTGATTTCTTAGGGAAAAAAAAGGATTTTAATTAAAAAAAAAAAAAAAAATAAATAAATAAATAAAAAGGGATGAAATGGAAAGAGAAAAATTAGTCATTGTTTTGGGAGGTAGGTTTAGTTAGGGGAAAAAAATAGTGGAGATCATTAGTTAAGTCTTTCATAACATGTATGGGAAAGCCATTGAGAGGATGATGTCACCAGTTGTTAATTTTAGTTGTGGAACGCCCAGTCAAGAGAAGTAATAATAAGTAATTTTGTAGATGAATTTCAACAACATTAGGTGAGGGAAGGGGAGAAGGAGTTCAGATTTTATGCGAATGCAATGTGAGTATGATATGACTTGAATGTAGTAAGGACTTAGGATATTTTTTCAGGATTAATGAAGAAAAATAGGGCATCAACTTATTTTCATGAAATTAAATATGTTGTGGAAAGCAGAAATATAAAATAATGAAAGGGGTTCCATATACTCCCCATTTCCATAGATGCACTTATTAAGAGCATAAGCAACCAAATAAATAAAAGAAACCAAAACCCGCAGTTCAATAACTTGAAAAATAAAAGTTAATAAATTATTTCAAAATCTGATATTTGGAAGTCATATTTAAATTTTAAAATTATTATTGATAAGAGCTAATGACAAGGCAGTTTTTCATCTGATAATATTGCTTAAGCAGTAAAGCAAGTTTTTTTTCTTTATAATAATGAGAAATAAGTAGATATTCCATGGATCTTCTAAGAAATGATCAAATGCTAAGAACTTAAGATGTTCACAGGCTTAGGCCGATGGAAAAGAAAAAAAAAATTATTAACCCCCGTTAGAAACTAGGTTAAATATTTCTTTATTTTGGGAGAGTTAGCAATATTTAAAAGAAAAAAAAAAAAACTCCTGTCACACATTTATTGATTAATAAAGATTTTTCTTCTTGGAGATACCTTAGCTAAAGTTGATTACTCAATATGTATGAATAGTCATAAAGAAATATTATTTTCTAACTACAGAAAAATAAAAACCTACAGATCACATATTGTTAACCAATTAGGAAAAAAAAAAAAAGAAGAAAAGTTATCATTTCACTTATGTGGTCAAATGGAATTAATATGAAGAAAAAAACAGTGAATAGCTGAAATTTATATCAGTATCCTCACAGCAGGATATCAATTAAAATGGCACACATTATCAGTTTTAATATAATGTTATAATTTTTTTTATCACTACCCTACTTCTCTCCTCATTTTAAGCTTTTATTTAATTCCTATAGTTTTTTTTTTTGTTTTCTACCTAGCTTAGTTGAGCAGTATAGATAAAATATTTCTTTATTTCTATACGGTTAATTACTAGCATTCCTTAAAAATAACGAGACTGACAATAACTTATAATTCATTAACACAAATAGGATCAAAGAAGAAATATTATACTAATAGTCTTTAAAAATAAGTAATTAAATATGAGTTTATTCCAAACACAATTCACTAGTAAATAACAGATTTTCTGAAGCAGTTCCTTAGAAATAAACTTTTTTGCAGTACTCTAGTATTAGTTCAAAAGGAGAGTTTTTTTTTTACCATAGATATTATTATTAGATGATTTTAGTTGGGGTTCGGTCAAGGTTGATAAAAAAAGAAATATATGCAAATTTAAAAAAAGTGTATTTTTTAAAAAGATTATCTGCCAACGTTTGGGCTTACATTGTAAGCCATCTTGTGTTTTTCAGAAAAATTATATTTCGTCTCAGTCATGGAAATGTGAACTTATGGACAGGACGTCCTCTCTTGTCTTCATGATAGGCAGGTGTGATAAATTACTGTACTAATGTTATTCAATTAGTTTTTTAATAAGTTGTTGTCTGCATGTTTTTTAAATTCTCTTACATATCTTTCTACATTCATACTTTTGATATCACATTACATTATGATAATTCTGCATTATAATATTGTCAATTATTATTGTATTCTCATGAAATTGTATTTCTACAGCCCTGAAGATGGCTTACAACGTAAGCAGATAATCTTTTGAAAAAATACACTTTTTTTAATTTTTTTTTTGGATCTACCTTGACCGAACCCCATCTAGTATTAATTGAACCTTGGCTGCCTCTGATCAACTCTAATGTAAATATTATAAAAACTTACTTTTGACATATGTAATTGCTTAACCATTTTTCAGAAATATATAATATTAAAAATAAGAAAAATAAGCAAGTTTACTTCTGCTCAAGCAGATGAGCATTAACCATCAATTGCCTGAATAAAAGGACCAATTAATTATTTTGTTTACACAAAAGTATAATAATAACTCAGTAGCAAAATAATGAACACCAATATTTACCTTGCCTTGCATGATGAGGCGAATGGTGAGAGTGACATTAGGATCATCATTTGCAAATTTAATGTCTGATTCCATTGTTGCAGGTTTTTAAGGTAAATTATGAGGTTGTGGGGGGCTGATGGACAAAAAATCAGTTCTCACTGAAAAATAAAACCAAACAAAATATAATTAACTTGAATATGGTGGAAATTAAAACGCACTATTCATATATTAAAAAAAATGCATTTATAAACAAACAATTTTCCTCAGACTGGATTGTTTTTAAAGTCCAGAATAAACAATAGTAATTAAACTACACTTTTCATACCAGAGAATTAGTATCGATGTAAACTATTAGAACACGTTTCTCCAGCTTCATGTCTATTTAAAAAACAACTACATTGGAGTTATGGACATTGATTAAAAACCAAACAATGGCGGCTGAGTAGTAAAACGTGGTATTTGGAACTTTAGTAAATATTTAACTATGTAGTACTCATAACAAATTCACACTTGAAACATTATATTAGCAGTAGAAACAGTCTGAAAAACACAGTTGATAAAAAACTAAGGCGACAGCATTGTTAAAAGGACGCTAGTTCACTTATAACCACGCCACTATTACGATTTTTCCTCTCTTACTCTATTTAGATCGCAGGAATACCCTTTTTGTTTTGAAGAAATGAAGTTGACAATTACCTTAAACGTCTAACATAAACTAATGGAGGGTGTGCAAAAACAACCAGGGAAAACGGACCACAATCAGAAAAGGAACTGGAGAAGGGCCAGGGTAGGAAAATGGTGGGGGCTAAGGTTTGCGATCTACCTGCGCTCTGCCGGCATCTCCACTAATGCTAGCATTGCTCTGGTGGGAAAATCATTAAGTACAATTTACTCAGTAATCTTTCATTAATATTTTTTATTTGCATTAGCACAAGTGACAGCTGATTTAGAATTTAGACATTTAGATGTCTTAGAATAGTACTCCCTTCAAACAATTAATAAATAAAATGTATAATTGGGAGTTGCTCATTCAATTAAATAATTATTGTTTATTTTTTAGAATAAAATGATTAGTTAATACTGTAGTAGAATAAAGCAATTTGTTAATTATTCCCTGATGAATTAAATTTTAAATTTGAAAGAATCCAATAATAAAGCAGTGGGCTGCGCTTCTTCATTTTCAGTTCTTTTTTAATTCTTCTTACCTCTTGTTGGAGATTTCCCTAAAGAAAATTAAGCTAATGATTTGTAGTCAAAATATACATTAAGGTTGCTCTAAAAAACACAAAAGATCATGTGTCTCCAATTAATATTATTTTTTTTCATGTAATTATTATACTTGAAGGGATCATAAGAACATTATCATCACATCTTATTAGATATCTTTGTATTACATTATAATAATAATGATACATTATCATTCAAACACATTAAAATGTGCTTCTTCTTCAATTATGGCATATGTTATCTGGTGTTGTAAAACAAATAGTATTTTGTTTGGTGTTGTATGTCCATGGTATTTTTTTTATTTATGATTGATGAAATATATTTTGTTTCCAGGAGAACAAGGTTTTAAGATCCATAATCTACACAGCATCTTAAGTTTAGGATTTAGGTCTTTCAGTCTCCTAATAATGTATCTCATAACTTGTTTAAATTAATGAGGGAGTTATTTGATATAAAAAATTATATTAAAAAAGTTTGTATTTGAAAGAGAGGGAAGGAGGGAGGGAGAGGTTGGGGGAGAGAGACTCTATTGTTTGCTGTACGTGGTGTGCCTGAAATCTACAGTCGCATGTTTATGTCCTATTTTTCTCCCTTCTGATGAATTATTATTATAATCATTACTTATTATCAACATTTAGGCATTAAAACTAAGGAAATATCATTTAATGATTTTACACAAAGTATATTTTACTTCCTCTGTAATTCAGCATTAGTATCTCGATACATTTCTCTTAGTTCATTTTCATTTACATATGACACATTTAGAGTATAATAAGTATATAACATAATTAATGTTATCACCACACTAATATTATATATATATATATATAATTCTGTGTTTTATATTTGGTAATTTTGCCTGGGTTTCCAAT
>KZ806910.1:291096-320996 GCA_000696205.2 Oncopeltus fasciatus | reverse complement strand
CAAGAAGAACCACTTCCTCAATGCCAGCCTCCCAGGGGAGAGCGACCTGCTATCTCTCATGTTTCTCCACAATCAGTGTTAAACGATCTTCAAACCGTGCTCCACTCCATTTTCTACGAATTTAGTGCCCTCCTTACTCTCCCCATAAACCTTTTGACAACAGTAGACTCTGAAATTACTTCTTCATAGGTACATCATTATATGACTACAAACATATATCTTATAATAATTATAAAAAATATATTCCCACCACAACAAATCCCCTAATGAGCACTACAAAATAAATAACACTATAATGTGCTTGCCCAGTCGGTTGAGGAAATATGTTTCAAGCAGGACTTTCAGAAGAACATCGACATTTTCACCTCAAGTGGCAATGAATTTAGCTCCCTTGATGCAGCAACATGGAATGCACTCCTGAATATAGAGGTCTCTTGGCAATCTGGTGTCTAAAACGAGAGAGAGGGAGAGAGAGTGAGAGAGATAGAGAAGGGGGGAGGGGAGAGATAGTTGGGGAAGGGTCTACAAAATTAATTTATTCTACAGTTTTCAAATGAAATTCTTAACCTTTAAATGGCTTCTATGTTTTAAACATTAAGCCCGCTCACCCTCAAAGTTTGATCATAAATGTTTTATGATGGACTGGCAGATGTTCGTCATGTTTCAGTTAGTGATATGTACATTGAAAGTGACCCTGCTGTCTATGGTACTCTACAATTGAAGCATATACGTCAGATTAAGTATCGTACCTTTTAAACTGTGATACCTTATAATAAGAGGTTATTAAAATACCACATAAATCATTTTTACATTACACTGTTAGTAGCTCTTTTGGCCTTGCTTTATTCACATAGTGGCGAAGCGAAAAGAGTTATTAACCTTACTAAACATATGGGAACTGTTACACAGATCAAAATTCACTCTCTCAATAAAACGATTAGGGACAGAGATTAGTTTGGACCCAAATGCGAATATTTTTATCAAATACATTACTTTTCAGACAAAATTGAACTCCTTACACAATAAATTCAAATGGAGAGTTTGTTGACCGTAGGGATTATTAGTAGATTTTTTTTGTTGGGGTTTGGTAAAGGTAGATCCAAAAAATACAATTTAAAAAATGTATATATTTTAAATTATCTGCCAAAGTTTTGTCATGAATATGGGATCCTGATGACAGGACGTCCTCTTTCGCCTCCATGATAGCCCAGCATAAGCCAAGGCTAGGAAGCCTAAAAAGATAAGTTAATCTAAGCTTAGCTAAGATAAGTTAATTAAAAAATACACATTTATTAAAAATTGTATCTTTTTTATCTAAATTAACCGAACCCCAACATAAAAAACATCTACTACTAACACCATAAAACATAAATTTAACGTAAGGCATTAGACGTATTGTGGAAGGAGAGTGTGAACTGTTAGCTCTCAGTAATTGTTTCTTTTGAAGTGATTTTAATTGTTTTTTTTTCACCGAACTAGTTACAGTTAAAGGTGTAGTCCGTCTGAAGATTGTAACGGGTTATTGATGAAAACCACCGGAGAATTGTGCTACAGCAAGTGAGTGAAACCCACCGTTTTTTTCTTTTCCTTATAGCGTTGGGGTATCGTGTTACAGACGTGTCTGGTCAGTCGCGCTCCCATTTAACTCTCAGCCAGCTGGCTTTTATCTGGATGAATTTCCCACCAAAAATTAGCTGTTTAAGATTCTCATTCAGTGGGAGGCTCTCTAATGTTCCCCTCCCCTCAAAAATAAACCAATGCATGACAAAAAAAAAAAAAAAAAAAAAAAAAAAAAAAAAAAAAAAAAAAAAAAAAAAAATAGAATGAATAAAGTCGCAAAAGCATCTTCGTCTTTAAATATGATTGATAATCGAAACGAGAACCCCCCCCCCCCCCCTTTCCAGCAATCAATTCTCAATCAATTACCTAAAGTAGGTCTTTATTATTCATTCATTAACATTCCACCTTTGTCTACCGTCTCAACTTCCAAAGTCAGGCTGTCCGCAACCGTTCAGCTCTCTACTGCACTTCAGCTCTCTACTGCACTTCAGCTCTCAGTCACTTCGTCATTCTTCTCAGCCAATCCCTTCAATACACTTTCAAATGAACAAATAAATGAGCCCCACCCATATTACATTTTTTTTTTTTCAAATTTCGGCTTAATGTGTAGGGGGCTTGATGAGAAGATGGCCTATCTATGTACTCGGCCTGAGTACAATATATAAGTGTCAGTCGAAAAACCGACTCTAAAATATCACCAGGCCCATACCACATCAATCGACGAAATCAAGAAAGAACACATGGATCTTGGCTAAAAAAAAACGCCTACTGTACAGGAAATATACTCAATTACGTCATTATGATACACAAAAAGTTAAAGTTGAAAAACCATAACTTAAAAAATCTTTGTTCAGTGTCATAAGAGCATTGGGCATACCAAGAGTGGCTGCAACTACAACTCCTGGTGCGTAGAATGTGACAGCACGCACCACATTACTGTCTGCCAAAAGAAGAGAGAAGAACCTGTACTTGGACTCTCTGCGGAGCTATAGGGGTTGCTTAGTCTATAAGCAAGTTAATTAAAGGGCAATGAATCAGCGTATATATCTAAGCAGCAATCTGGATCCTGGAACCCACGTCAAGGACCAGCCATGCGTTTCTTACTCCCATCCAATCTCATCCACACACCAGATCGAGATAATTGTTACGGACTGGATTGTAACTGATTTTGTCATTGCAGCCAACCTCAGCTACAAACAGCCACAGGTGACCCACTCCTCCACGGACCAGCCCAGGCATGAAGAACCACTTCCTCAATGCCAGCCTCCCAGGGGAGAGCGACCTGCTATCTCTCATGTTTCTCCACAATCAGTGTTAAACGATCTTCAAACCGTGCTCCACTCCATTTTCTACGAATTTAGTGCCCTCCTTACTCTCCCCATAAACCTTTTGACAACAGTAGACTCTGAAATTACTTCTTCATTTACCTTAATATGAGCCCTTCAAGTCTTAGTTTATTTTTCATCTTTCTTTGGAATGATAACGGCATTCAAACGCACATAAGAGAGCTCAAACTGAATCTGTAAGGCAAAGGTATAAATATTCTTTTACTACTGAAACATGACTAATATGTAGAGTACACTACTTACCGAACTGATCGGGTGATATTCATTGTTCTCATATTCATTGTTTAATACTTTCCACCTCTACAGAATACCCCCAATCTATTTTTGTGCTCATCCATACGATCCCCTCTCCAACCTCCCTTTCTGCAGAGTATTACCCTCATAAGAAATCTATTACTTTAGATGATTTCCAAGAGCACTTTAAATCCTTAGGGCCCCGTTTTCCCTCTGGCGAAGATTATAATGCGAAACCCCTGCAGTGAGGCATAAGAACGATCCATTCTTGGCCGTGCTCTGTGTAATGCTATCTCCTCTCACAGTCTCTCTACTCTAAGTCCGTCCTCTCCTACCTACTGGCCTGCTGATGAAAACCGTCTTCCTGATATCCTGGATTTTTTTCATCTGTAAAAATCTTATTCCACTCCACCACTAGGTAACAACAATAAATGATCTTTTCTCTGACCACAGCCCTGTCCTCCTTTCAGTGTCTCTCACAACCATCCCTAGACAATTGCCAACAACCTTAATAAATGGTCCCATTTACTGAACAATCCTCAGATTTTTACTAGAAGAGTCTCTTGACCTCCGATTCCCTATGATAACCTCTGAAGAGCTGGATGACGGTGACCAGTTCCTAACTATCATGATCTTGCATTGTCTTTGAAAGGCTAACTTAAAACCCACCTGTACCCGCTCCATTGTAAATTCAGCTGAGTCCTTCCCTGAATCCATTAAAAACCTCATATTGGCAAAGCGTATAGCTCGAGTCCTGTTCTACAGAGCATCCTTCAGATCGTAGGGAGTTCAACCAGCTATCCCGTCTCGTAAAACAAAAACTAGGTGCTTTACGTTATGAGGCATTTAATGCTTACTTGTCTAGCCTCTCAGCATCAGACAAATTCCTCTGAACTGCTATTCACTGGACTCTGAAATAACATGAACCTTCTGCCCTCTTGCCAAGTCCCAAATGTTTGCCCAGCATCTAAAGCAAACATTTACTCCTCATTCAAATTCCGATAATTTGTCCAATAATGCAGAGTTTGAGGATTCACTGGACACACCATTACCGATCAAGACAGTAACATCTTCTGTAGTTAAATGCCCGAATATAGCCTGGATGCTATAACTGTTCGGAAGTAACACCTTCTGCCAAAGCGCCCGGCTATGACTTATCACCAGGCTAATACTTTGAAACCTACTCCAAAAAGCTATTATTATCCTGACTTACGTCTACAATTGTGTCCTACGAATCCTCTGAAAACTTTCTGAAATCATCCTGTTTCCAAAATCTGGTAAATCTTCTCACAACAAATCATCCTGTAGACCAATAAGTTTCTTACATTTATTATCCAAGGAATTTGAAAAAAAATTTTCCAAAACGAATGATGGTTATCATATATTCCTTAAATACTCTTCCAAATTATCTATTTTGCCTTCATTCCCAGCATTCTACTGCCCAGCAGGTATATTGCATTGTAGATTTCATTTTCTCTGTCCTTGATTGAAAAAAATAGGTCCTGGAGCATTCATAAACATCACTTAGGCATTTGACCTAGTATGGCATACTGAGCTATTAAATTATAATATATAAGCTCAAGTCCATTATATTTTATTCTATATAGCACCATATATCTAATCCATAAATCATACCTCTCTCTAACAGTTTTTTAGTGTAAGGCAAGGATCAATTACTCTGAACACTTCCCTGCGAAATTCGGCGTTCTACAGGGCAGTTGCTTGGACCTCTCCTTTTTAACCTTTACATTGTAGACATCCCTACCCATACTAACACTATCTTAGCCCTCTTTGCACATGATAAAGCGATCCTCTCCTCCCATCCTGAATTCAGAATTGCTTCCTTAATTTCACAATACCATCTTGAAACTATTCATTAGCGATGAAGCAAATAGAGGATCAAAATAAATGAATCCAAATGTATTTAGGTTAATTTCCACCAATTTATAATTTTCAAACTTTTAAATGTCTGAACTTCCCTTGAAAACGAGCTTATTGAACATTGAAATGATATGTAACGAATTTCATTAAAATCTGTTCAGTAGATTCTGTTTCAAGTGAAAATGGAATAGGTAGGATAGCTAGGAATGAGGAAAATTAACTGTAATTTAAGTGGAATATAATGTAATATAATTTTATATTTATATTATAGCCAAAAAGAGAGAATTANGTTTAGTATGCCCACGTTTATCTCACCTGATGGAAACCTGGAGGGAGCTATCAACTTCCTGGCATCATCTTTCTCCTATAAAACTACCTCAATGACACACTTACTCAGGGCTCAGTAGGCTGCCCTATCTTGGTTGCTGTTTGATACTAAGTAATCCTGATATACTTCTTTCTTGGCTTTCATCATATCCAGGCCTTTTCAGACCACCAATTCAGTTGCTTCCTACTTTCATCCATTACGAGTGCCTCCCTGACTGACTTCTTGTCTTCTGAAGTAATTTAGGAAGTTAAGAAATAAAAATCTTGTGTAAAGAAGAAGAATTCATTCTGTTTTGCCAATATTTCAACTATCTTCAGGGTTAAAAAATTACAAAGATGCATATTCAAGAGTTAATAGTGCAGTTACAATATATATATAGTGTGTATATATACATATATAGTTATATATCTTTTCGGCTCTGTTGAGGTATAATTTCTTTTTTTAAATATCATTAAAATTCAATATCCATTGTTTTAATTGTTAATTATTTAGTAAAAATAAAATTTACTTTCCTTGAAATATATTATAAATGAATGTGCAGAAAGGCGAGTATTTCTATGATCAATATTGAGAAGACTCCATATGACATGCTCGATACTGTGCCAACTTCCTGACAATCTTAGGGCAGGTGAAGGGCTTTTCTTCAATATTAGGTTCAACGGATTTCTTCTCAAAATCTGCGATGAAAATCTGATCTGACTGCTCTACTTATGTATATTTTTGTCTCGGTTGAGTTTTTAAAAATATATATTTTTATTTTACATCTGAATTTACAAATGCAATTATTTATACTCGTTAACAGTAGTTTAGAGGGGTACAATTCCAGCGGGTGGGCAAACTCTAGGGAAAGTGACTAACACTGGCGAAATGCAAGGAGGAGAGGTTCAAGGGGAGATTTTTTGACCATGGAGATTACTAATAGAGAGTTTATCGGGGTTCGGTCAAGGTTGATAAAAAATACAATTTAAAAAAAATGCAACTTTAATTATCTGCCGACGTCACCCCCACTATTCATTTCATCTTTAGTTTTTCAATTTCTTATCTTTAATTCTCATTCATGTAGATTTGTTGCCGGTGACAACACGTCCCTTCTCGCCTTTATAGTAGGTAGATGTGGTGAACTTTCTAAACATATTGTTATTGTTATCTAAAACATTTTATTTAACATAACCTTTATTTACGTTAAGTTTATGTAATATTGTAATAATAATGCAAATTTTTTTCTCTCATGACATTGTATTTTAGGAGCCCTGAAGATGGCTTCCAATCTAAGCCAAAATGTCGGCATATAATAAATAAAAAAAATACATATCTTTGAAATTTTATTTATAGATCAACCTTGACCAAGCCCCAACAAATTCTCTACTTTGAGTGGATTGTTTGACTGGAGGGAGGATCTAAGAAGAGTGGAAAATTCTGGAAATGCTTAAAACAATGTTTTATAATAGTCAAGAAACTATGTAAGAGGTTTTACAATACATGACTCCCCCTCACCCCCTTTAAATTGAAGTTGCACCTGGAAATACAATCTGAGGATTTTGATGACAATGAGTGTCATGGCCTTTGCAGTGCCGGTGACAGTGAAATATTATGTAACAGACATTTGTAAGTGTAGACAGTTCAGCAAGTTGTTTTGAGGCCTCTTTGAAAATAAGCACATTTAATCCATTCCTATATATTTGTTAATTAGCTGTAAGTAATTTATCTGTTCTATTTATTTATATCTTAGTTTAAAGGCAGTCATTAGTATACTTATTCGTTATAATAAATTAACTNATTCTGAGAAATGACAATAAACCTTAGTTAATGACGTCACCGTAAAGTACTTTGTTCCCACGCATAGTCATATTTATTTCTTAGTTAACGAATATTTTTGTGGTGAAGGAGCGTAGCCTGCTAGAAACATCTAAGGACGGTGCGTATCATTGGATAAATTAAAAAAATGGGACTCAGAACAATTATATTTGCATAAAACACTACACTTGGAGGAATTTCATCAGTCATTCTTGTAAAAGCTGGGGTTTGGTAATTTCCAGTGATTCCCGGTTGAGGTAGTAAGATTTTTTTCTGGCTCCCTGTACGATTCAAATAAATAATGAAATGTGGTGGGATTACTTTACCACAATTATCATCATGATTTAAATTCTTTAATATTTTAGCAAGAAAGTATTGAGAAAACATCTTAAGGAGATGTTGAGTAGCAGAAGAGTCTGAAATTGTTGGCGGACATTGCTGAAAATTGCAATGAGCTCCATCAGCGGGGGCGACGGGAAGCCCTTATTAAAAGTATGTAGATCAATATTGTCACAAAGGAGCAGCGGAGGGCTCTTAAACTATGGTAAGAGTCAATTGGGGGAACCGAGGATTACCGGGTCACACCGATCTGCCGGAAGTAACCTGTCATGGAAGACTAGATTTAACTAGACATACTTCCCACGTCAGTAAGTTCCATTAAATGGTGAGAACAATAAGAGTAAATGTATAATTTGATCTTAAATAAGAGGGTGGGAGGGGGTGAGTAACTTATTAAGGCTGACCTAATACTGAGCGGAAGAGGAAGAGTTGCGGGGTGTTCATTCCTTCTAGCCATGTATTATCATCCCTTATTTTTATGTTGTACATACATTATAAAATTATATTTCAATCCCAAAACTTGTTTTTTTTAGCACTAACTAATAATAAAAAAAATGCCTTCTTTATTAAATTAAAGATTTCAAAGGACTATTTTAATCCTTTTTAATACTTACCAATATTTAATATTCGCTTTAGAGCAGCTCTAAGCTTGTTAAGTCTCATTCGACTTCTTCAAAACAAGCCTCTGTTTAGTTATTTGTTTTAAAGAAGGAACACGATAGTGCCGTACAAATTAAAAAAAAGAAAAAAAAAAGGAGATGAGATCTTGGACGAAAGGGATATTAAATATGGAGATTGACACATAATATGGAGCGTTAGCAATTATTCTGAGCATTTTGGACTGAAAGGATAGTATTCGTTGGATATTGGAAGGCTTAGCGGCACCCTATGTCCACATTGGTCGTATTACAGACATGTAAAGAGTCAGAATCAAAATTATTTTGTGAGAAACCAACAGTGGCGGGCAGATATTTTAAATTTTTTATTCATAGTGTAAGTACCTCGAAAAATAAAGATAAGTTCTTTAAGAGCTGTAAAAAGTTTTACAATTTTGAATTTTTTTGTCAATAAGTGGTTTATTTTTGTTAAAATAAAAAATAACTAAATTAATACAGTAAGAGTATAGAAATTACTTTACTCTATTTTAAACTTTCCTAATTTATTTTTTCATTGTAAAGAAAGGACTCGCAGTAGATACTTCTATCAAAATATTCCAAAACATATATTTTAATTTATCTTTAAAAGTTTGCTTAAATTATGTAATTTTCAAGTTAAGTATTTTTTGTGAATTTTTTTCATTCTGCCCACCCTACCGAATTTTATATTGGGGGGGGGGCATTAAAATTTTATTACTGAGTTCATCGTAGATAACTAAAATATAAAGTCCAGAAAACTATGTAAAAAAAAAAAAGAACTCTTATTTTAATAAAGATCTATTTAATCTTTTGCAAATAATTTAACGTGTTGTTTTTTTTTTTTATAATTAAAATTTTCACTGCAAAAGCGATAAAACAATTTTCATACCGGACTAAAGTCACAGGAAAGTTGACCAGTTGAAACTCCATCAGAAACCGCTTGAACTAAATGAATTCCTCAGCCTCTTAGTAGATGTATATTTGGACTTAAATGTACCATGCCACATACACAATATATATTTTATCAATAAACAAATCTGTGTACCATTTTATTGCTTTATATATTGCATCGGAAAAAATATTATCTATCCTCGTTTGAAGTTTCAGCTGATTCCCCACTCCTATTCGCCCGATTTCGCTCCGAAACTTGCTCTGCCTTTCTTTTTAATTTTTTTTTTTTTTGCTGTGTTAGCCTCCCTTGCAACCACTTAGGGTCATGGAGGGAGGGGCTATCTACAGGTTAAACACCCATGGCTCAGGACAAGCTTCTATTTATAAATAAAAGATTGACCTGGGCGGGATTTGAACCCGCGGCGTCAGGATTGCGAGATCTGTACGGATCCCCTAAGCTAGCCTGGCGCCCCTCTTTTTAAATTTAAAAGTGACATGGCCAATCACATTAGGAAAAACAACTAATTGCAATTTCTAAGCTGTGAAATTGAAATTTACAGCACATAGTAACCTCCACTCCTAATTGTTCAATTTCGCTGTTTAACACCAAATAATTGTTGAGGTCCATTACACCCTCTATGTAAAAAAAAAAAAAAATAAAAAAAAAATAAAATAGACAATACGGGTAATCTCCCACTCCTATTCGTCATTTAAAATACATTAAATTAAAAACATGCTAAATTAAGAGAAACAACTAATTACGGCTCCTAAACCAAAAAGTTTATAATTTTTGGTTCAGGCAAACTCCCACTTCTATTTGTACAATTCTCCTGTAAATTTTCTAAAATTTGTCTTGTATCAGTAAATAAATCTGTGTTAAGTTGCACAGTATTAATATTATAATGTTTAGTTATGCTAATTCCAAATTAATATAATTTAGTATTAATATAACTATATATTGTGCCGGCTTTATTTTAAAATTGTATAGTCGCAATTTACATCGCTGTTAATCCCCCACTCCCACTGAGCAGATTTTTTTCAATAATGATTATAACCTTTCTAAATATATTTTATTTGGTTGTGGTTTTTTATCCCACGTAAATTTCAAACAATTAATGAGAGGGAACAGAATAAAAAAATCTATCTGTCCCAGCCAGGAATCAAACATGGATCTCCTGCTATCCGGGCCGGTGTGTTAAGCCATTACACCACAAGGACTAGCTAGATATCTCATTAAATTCCCTCTACACTAGCGAGAGCCTAACCTACTAGAAAGACGAGAACTTCGTCTTAAACTCGAAGGAGCTGACATTGTCAAACTATTTGGCGACTCTCGTCATTTAATTTATTTAATTTTAATTTATAAATATTTTATTTGGTTGTGGTTTTTTATCCCACGTAAANTTTAAAATTTACGTGGGATAAAAAACCACAACCAAATGAAAAATATTTATAAAATTAAATAAAGTAAATGACGAGAGTCGCCAAATAGTTTGACAATGTCAGCTCCTTCGAGTTTAAGACGAAGTTCTCGTCTTTCTCGTAGGTTAGGATCTTGCCAATGTAGAGGGAATTTAATGAGATACCTAGCGCGTCCTGGTAGCACAATTGGCAAGTGCACCGGCCCGGATAGCAGGAGATCCAGGTTCGATTCCTGGCTAGATAGACAGATAGATTTTTTTATTCTATTCCCTCTCATTAATTGTTCGATTATAACCTTTCGTTTTGTATTATCAAAAAAAAAAAAAAAAAAACCCGAAGAGCGTTGAGACACTCATACACCACACATGCATATTTTATGTCTAGCTGAAAGGATAGGAAAAATGATCAAAATTATTTAAAAAAAAAATCTTTTATGAGAACAAATTCAATAGCTACATTCCTTCGAAATTGGGAAAACAAAAAAAAAAAAAAAAACTACTCTGATGAGAGGTCGGTCGTAAGTGGCCCATAAATATCTATTTTAATCTTGAAAAGCTGCGTAAATTAGTAAGGGCCTCTAGGTGGGGGGGAACTCCTTCACACGAGGAACACATGCAGTAAATCTCCTTTATCGGCTCTCCTCTCACCTACCACAGCTGATTTCCACGTGTTAGAGAGCGCCGAAATTATTACTGATTGCGCCTTCAGCCCTCTCTTACTTTTAAGTAAGAGACCTTTGATAAATATACGCCCATTAATGTCGTTCCGCCGGCTTTTCTAACTGCGTAAAATTCCCCTTATTATTTTTAGACTTTTTTTTTTTATTTTTTTATTTTTTTTTTTGCACTGAAATCTCGAGATTTATATTAATTTATTTAAGTAAATTTCAAAATGCATTTTCTCATCTTTTTCTATCCCCTCTTTATCGACTTATGTGATTTTTATTGATTTTTATTTCAAAGAAAGTAATGCGATTTATTTGTTATAAGTTTCTATTAATAATTAAGATAATGCATAAAGTTTTAACATGAAAAAAGATTATGTCTATTTTTTCATTTACTTTTTATTGCTTTCCTAATGAAGATTTAAAATACAATATATTTTCTAGTTTTTCTATTTTTTAACTTTTGAATTTCATTTAACCCATTATTTTCATTAATTGTTGTATTAATGTGTTTATGAAACGATGTTTCACATTTGCGAGGTGTGTTCATGCTTCTCTAATCGCGTGCTATTATTTTCTGTGCACATTTGAACTATAAAAAAAAAAAATCATTTTTATTCAATCAGTATTTCTGCATTGCAACATTCTTCAGGATTCGCCTACTGCAAACATTGATATATGACTTGCTAATAAGGATAAAAATTCCTTAAAATATTCAATTGTAATGGGCATAAGACAGTAGGGGTCTCGAGTTCTTGCACTATGGTTGGTGCATTTGAGTTTTTAATTATCCCCTTCTTTTTTTTATAATGTCAAATATGACAGCAAATAATAATAGACGATCTGGGAAGATTATCAATATACACACGAGGAACATTTCTGTATATACGTTTGGTAGATGACCGTCTGTCAAAAACGTGGCTTATTGTCAAAATAACTCCATTGTCTGTCTAGATTNTGCAAACCATCTTCTGTTGGCGAGCGCTTTCGGACATTGTCCATCTTCTGCCCGAATACCTGTAGTGACAGTGTACGCATGTATTCGGCCACGAGGATGGACAATGTTCGAAAGCGCTCGCCAACAGAAGATGGTTTGCAGAAACCAATGAAGACGGATAATAGAAGGTATGATAGTTCTATATTCATTGGTGGTGGAAATAACCTTTTAGATTATTTACCTAATATAGGCCTGAAATTCAGGCTGAAACATTGGCTGAAATAAAAACATTTTTGGTTACAAATTAGTTTTTAATTCCTCAGCTACCAAGACTGAATTCTTGACTATCCTCTTTTCATGGAACTTGACGGTCAACAAATTTAACTAAAAGCTAACAATTATATTTTCCAAAGTATTTGGGATGATAGAAGAGATGAGAAATGGACTTTTTTAAAGGGGATAAATAAGAAATTGATTGAAACCTATATTGAGTTTCTCAATTTTCTTAATTATGAGAACAACTCGAATACTTATTAGACCAAGGTTTCTACTAAGTACATACTAGCGGCCCGGCAAACTTCGTTTTTCCAAAAAAAAATTTTTTTTAGAGCGTTGCTGGCCCTAAGCAAACATAAGCCTTGTATTATCACACGACTTAAATAGAGCTTATAACGAAATTGACGGCCTTCAAATAAAAAATCATGGAATACCTACCATAATATAAAGTTTTTTCACAGAATAATTTACATATGGTGTAGATATGGGCTCAATAAAAAAAGTAACACATGTATTTAAGGCAAATTGGAAATTATATTTATTTATTACTCCGTCTTAAGGCCAGCGGATAGACAATGTTTTTTGTTTTTTTAATTGGTGTAAAAACGTACAAATTTTTTGGCGTGCCAACTCGGGAGCAAGCCACATACAACTGGCCGTGTGAAAAACATGAATTTTCCAAAATTAAGCCAGCAATNTTTTATTTCTGTTAAATAAAAACATTTTGTAATTTGTTTACAATAAAATTTAAAATGACATTGAATGTCAATCAAATGAGAAGAGAAGGTGACCAATGACATCACTTTCAATTCAGAATATTATAAATATATTTTTTTCCCCCTCTCCAATATGTTAAGTATCTAGTTTTCATTATTTTATATAGTCGTTTTAAATGAAACAGTTTTATATTTCCATTTATTAATGTTTTGTTAGATTACGACATATTTCTATATTATTTGTATGTTTCTTTTTCATATTAAGCCCTAATATAGGATTATCATACCTTTTATTATCCGTCTTCATTGGTTTCTGCTAACCATCTTCTGTTGGCGAGCGCTTTCGGACATTGTCCATCTTCTGCCCGAATACCTGTAGTGACAGTGTACGCATGTATTCGGCCACGAGGATGGACAATGTTCGAAAGCGCTCGCCAACAGAAGATGGTTTGCAGAAACCAATGAAGACGGATAATAGAAGGTATGATAGTTCTATATTCATTGGTGGTGGAAATAACCTTTTAGATTATTTACCTAATATAGGCCTGAAATTCAGGCTGAAACATTGGCTGAAATAAAAACATTTTTGGTTACAAATTAGTTTTTAATTCCTCAGCTACCAAGACTGAATTCTTGACTATCCTCTTTTCATGGAACTTGACGGTCAACAAATTTAACTAAAAGCTAACAATTATATTTTCCAAAGTATTTGGGATGATAGAAGAGATGAGAAATGGACTTTTTTAAAGGGGATAAATAAGAAATTGATTGAAACCTATATTGAGTTTCTCAATTTTCTTAATTATGAGAACAACTCGAATACTTATTAGACCAAGGTTTCTACTAAGTACATACTAGCGGCCCGGCAAACTTCGTTTTTCCAAAAAAAAATTTTTTTTAGAGCGTTGCTGGCCCTAAGCAAACATAAGCCTTGTATTATCACACGACTTAAATAGAGCTTATAACGAAATTGACGGCCTTCAAATAAAAAATCATGGAATACCTACCATAATATAAAGTTTTTTCACAGAATAATTTACATATGGTGTAGATATGGGCTCAATAAAAAAAGTAACACATGTATTTAAGGCAAATTGGAAATTATATTTATTTATTACTCCGTCTTAAGGCCAGCGGATAGACAATGTTTTTTGTTTTTTTAATTGGTGTAAAAACGTACAAATTTTTTGGCGTGCCAACTCGGGAGCAAGCCACATACAACTGGCCGTGTGAAAAACATGAATTTTCCAAAATTAAGCCAGCAATAGTCAGTGATTGGCCTTGTGCTTTGTTGATGGTAATAGCAAAGGCAAGATGCAAAGGGAATTGGAGCCGTTTGTATTGGTATGGTAAATGGCTGGAAATCATCGGAATTCGTGGAATAAGTACGTCTCCGCCTTTGAATCTGCCACCGATGATTGTTGCCTCGATTAAATTTGGTGAACAAATTGATGGTGAATCTGGTTCCGTTGCATAACTTTGGTGCGTTGCATAACCGGTGATCCAACCTTTAATTTTAAAAACATGCGGAGGCATTCCGGGTGGTTCCAATGAATTCAAAAATTCAGTGGAATAATTGACGGCTTGTTCTTCGTACATTACTGTGTCGATCGATTTCTATTTGACAAATTTGCCTGGCACTTTCAATTGAATTTGCTCATTGAGCTTGTTGACATCATCACTTTTTGGTGCCAAAATTGCGCGTTCGCACAGTCAATCCGGATTTTTGTAGGAGGTTTTTATACCTGGGAATACCTTAAAAAAAAAAAAAAAAAAAAAAAAACTATATGTCATTGGTGGTGCAATATGAAAATTTGATTTTGCCACGCCCCTCCGCCCACAGACCAAAAATCAAAAATCAGACTTCACAGTGTCACCCGCCTGAATATTCTGAGGATTCCCTGAAAATCGGCCCAGCCGTTTTAAAGTCCATACGTTACATACATACACACATCCTATCATATATATGTATATATGGAGCCAGTTTCTTTTTTTTTTTTTTTTTTTTTAATGAGTGTTTATTAATGTATAGTAGAATCAAGTGACACTTCCCTCTAGTTGTTTACTAGGGTTTGGTACGAGGGTCTCCGTGTTCCATTTGTTTGTTAGATATATAGATTTGCAGAATGTTATGTTTTTATTTATTTATTTATTTTTTATTCAAGGGTTTACATAGTGCATTATTTTTTGGATGCGAGTTTCTTTAAAGTTTTTTTTTTTTAGAGGTTTATCACAATCCAATGGATACGTAAAAGTATAAACGAAAATAAAGAATCTCGCGGGACATACATTGTCTTTTAACGATTTTTACATCTTGCTATATTTGAGGCGACTTAAAGAAAAAAAAAAAAAAAAAAAAAAAAAAAAAACGGAAAGTATTGGAAAGGAATTAGTAATCTAAACAAACTGTCACCATTTAAGAAAACTCACTCCTGAGATATTTACGGCAGAGAACGAGCAAAAAATTAAGAGGACGAATGTCATAGACTTTCAAAAGTGGTTCTAACATAGTTCTTGACCTCCCACTCCAGATGAGCCGATTGTTCAAATTATGGTAAAAATGATTCGTAGTAGTTACTATACTCACATTCCATAATTTATTTATTCCATTAAAAACAATTCAATTCAATCTTTAAAGCTTTAAAATACTTGGAATAAAAACATAAATATAAATATTTTATTTGGTTGTGGTATTTTATCCCACGTAAATTTTAAACAATTAATGAGAGGGAATAGTGTAGAGGGTATTGAATGAAATAACTAGCGCGTCCTGGTAGCATAACTGGTAAATGCACTGGCCCGGATAGCAGGAGATCCAGGTTCGATTCCTGGCTGGGACAGATAGATTTTTTATTCTATTCCCTCTCATTAATTGTTTAAAATTTACGTGGGATAAAATACCACAACCAAATAAAATATTTATAAAGAAAAAATAAAGTAAAATAAATGACGAGAGTCGACAAATAGCTTGACAATGTCAGCTTCTTCGAGTACAAGACGAAGTTCTCGCCTTTCTCATGGGTTAAGCTCTCGCTAGTGTAGAGGGAATTGAATGAGATAACTAGCGCGTCCTGGTAGCATAACTGGTAAATGCTCCAGCCCGGATAGCAGGAGATCCAGGTTCGATTCCTGTCTGGGACAGATAGATTTTTTATTCTATTGCCTCTCATTAATTGTTTAAACATAAATATATGTTGAATGGAATTTTAGATTTCAAAAAATGCCCCGAATTTCTATTAGTCATATATAAGTAAGTTTTGAAATATATTTTTGATTTGTTTATATGGACGGTGTATATTGTGATTCGTTGCTTTCGTATAAATAAGGAGTGTTACATCAAAACTGAACTTTGATCCGATTTGACTTTTTCCATTACAAGTTTTCATTTTAGGTAACTCTTAAGCGCTGTTAAAACAACAGAAATTGTGTCTGGTAAGATTTAGTTTAATGGTTGTTAAATTACAGAAGGCAGTGAGCTCACAACAAAATTTATGTATGCTTATAACAAACTCTAATTGAAATACAAATTGAACTAAACAGAATTAAAATAGAAATGTATTTTTATCTTAGAACAGTTCTATTATTATACCGGTGTAAAATTTTTTATTTAAATCTATTGAAAGAATTCTGCTAAAATGCTGTTAGTGATTTAAATGAGCGACTATAAAGTTACTGAATTTAATAAATATTAAATATGAGTTGCCAACTTGAAGCTGAAACCAAACAAGTTCAGGTAGTAAGTAAGCCTAATTAAATTTAAAATTAGTTGGGTATGGAGGGGGGAGGTAAGTGAATGCCTACCATGTAGAGAATGCAAGAAATTTTTTACTTTTGGAATTGTTCTGATGAGACAAGTGATATGTGGAGGCAGACCCCAATGGAGGGTTGTGACGCAAGCCGTCCTGACAGATACAGGATTCACCACTCTCCAGCCAGCACCCCATATGTGCTATTTATACCTCTCTCCCTTTAGAAATGTACTCCCTTTAGTATTATGGACTTTTTTTTTGATGCCACGTAACCCCTTAAAATCCCCCTTTGGCCAAGCTTCAAACAGAAAATCTTCACTTTTTTTTTTTTTCCAACCAATTAAAAGAGAGCTCCATATGTTTATACACCCTTCTCATACGAATAAATATTTCATATATAAAATTTGTAAAGACCTCATTTGAAGTAGAGTAATGTTTTTTTTTTGTTTTTTTTTCTCAATGTATTTCAATGAGAATTAAATGAAAAAAATTTCCCCCAGAACTGGTTAACATAAATATATGTTGAGAAAATCAGAATTAACAATATTTACTTTTTGCTGACCTTGTGTGGGATTTAATATCAAAAAGCCTAGTACACAAATAACGTAAATCATTGTAAGAGAGAAGATATGTTTTATAAAAAGAACAATTTTAACTATAGACATTGCCACAAACATAAGACTTGAACATGGAATTACAATTTGTTTTCTAAATATTACACACACACACACACACACATATATATATCCACAGTCATCGATGGAAAAATAAAATTTTTTTTTAGAATTTTCATTATATTAAGTCCATAGTATAAAAATATTAGTACTAATGACAATAAACATTTTATGTACTCTGTGTGTGGGTTATATTAGTATTAAGATAACGAGTTCAATCGTCTTCAACAGCAAAAATCTTTTTGTTGTGGTCTGCATAGCAAATACATATTGTTGAAATGGCCTTAGAAATCCCGCATGTTAAGAATTGTGATCGTGTAATCGTGGAACGAAAGAAGCTATGCACGAACGACCTATTCACTGCTTCATCAATACGCCTTAATGGTTCGTTCTGACGATTTTGATGTAATAAAGATAATTTATCTTGTCTATCTTGTTTTGATGATAGAACATGAATGAATGTTCTTTTGAATCATTTGAAATATTTAAATGATTTTAATAAAAAAAAAAAATAAAAAATAAAAATGCAAATGAACTTGTAAAATTGCTGAGTATGAGGCAAAACATTTTTTTTTTTTTTTTTTTTTTTTTTTCCAAATTTATCATTGTCAAAATAAGGAAACGGAAATTACAGTTCATGACAAATCTTCAAATATAGTATCGATATTTTGTCTTATTCGGTAACGATAAAATTATAATATTTATATAAGTTTTTTTTAATTTGTCAGCTAAATTGTATCCCTATTTATGGAAGCGTAAACCGCATTAACAGTTTTTCGTAAGGTCCTGCACGTAACTCCATAGGTAATAATTCTAATGATTTTTCAAAAATTTTTTTAAAATTTTTTTTTATGAGGCAGCAAAATTAGTTCCCCAGAAATTTAAAAGTTGATTAGAAGGATTTTGACCGTTTAGTATTCCAGATTTTTAAACTCAACGAATCTTAGTACTTAAGAATAAAATTATATTTTACTGGATTTATAATTATTTAGGAATCTAGAAGATACTTCCTTTTAGATTCCTCAATAATTATAAATTGGTTAAAATCCAAAAGTATAACTATTTAATGGCTACAGTGCAGTTCCTTCTTGACAGACTGTTTATTTAATTCAGGAATGTTGGGGGTAAACGCATCTGTGTCAGTATTATAGTCAACGTTTTTATTTGTTGTTGTTCACGTAGGCTGATCGTCTGATGTATTTACCGTTTCTTCTTCCGGGTTGGACCGTGTCAAGTTGTTGATAGTTGCCGAGCTTTCGCACATCCAACCAATCAGTGACCAGCCACCTGACTACTCCAGAGACCAGCCGCCAGAACACAGTATCAACCAATGGGAAGGCGGGCTTCGCCCAAGGACCAGACCGCGTCGGGTATAAGTACCCCTGGATTTGAAGACAGCTTTTATTCTCTACTCAGCCCTGAAGAAGCCATCACATGATCTGCGAAAGCTCGACAACTTGACACGGTCCAACCTGGAAGAAGAAACAGTAAATACATAAACGTTTTTATTTGTTATTAACATACCCCTGAGCTAAAAAAAAAAGATGTTCTTTACGCTCCCTCTAAATAGTTGGACAATGGCTTGCCGAAGGAGAGGCTGATAAGCAATAAATCTGAGAAAGCCGATGAGAAGGGATTCCCTTTTCCAGGCGAGGTGTCCGCCTCAAGTGCCAGCTGGCAGGCGGGCCACCTTACTTCTGTCAGCATTCTTTATCTTTTCATTTTGTATTTTTAGTTTGGGGAAGGGGGGGGGGATTTAAATGGGCGGTGCACTTTCATTTCGGGCTCTGATTGGAACTTCAGCAGACTGTTTACAAGTAAGTAAATCTTCATATTTACACCTGCATGTCTTGAAAATATATTTTATTCTTTATTAAATATTTATATGGTTGTGGTTTTTTATCCCACGTAAATTTTAAACAATTAATGAGAGGGAATAGAATTTAAAAAAAATCTATATGTCTCAGCCAGGAATCGAACCTGGATCTCCAGCTATCCGGGCCGGCGTGCTTAACCATTGCACTACCAGGACGAGCCAGATATCTCATTAAATTCCCACTACAATAGCGAGAGCCTAACCCACGAGAAAGGCTAGAACATCGTCTTAAACTCGAAGGAGCTGACATTGTCAAGCTATTTGTCGCTGTTTTATTCTATCCCCTCTCATTATTGTTTATTCTTTATTTGCTTTTGCGTATACACCGGTCTCAAAGAAAATATATCCGCTTCTTGCCTGGTCTCACTGTAGCATAAATTTCAAAGTTTCTTCCTGCATTCAAAAGAAAAAAAGATGGTGTGAAGTGAGTTTGACTGTAAGAACTAATTTGACTACATAATATATAAAAATATGAAAATGAATTGACTATATATATAGACAATTATTGGGGTTAGGCAAGTAATAAAGTTTACATAGAAAATCAAAAGTGCAAAATACAATTTTTTGTCTTAATATGTTATACCATCTTAGCCCTCTTGGCAGATCGCAAGGCTATCCTCTCCTCTCATCCTGATTCCAAAACCGCTTCCAACATCTTACAAAACCACCTTGATGCTATTCAGCAGTGGTGCAACAAATGAAGAATTAAATTTAATGAGTCCAAATCCTTGCAGGGAAATTTTCAACTAAGAAAATATACTTCTGATAATGTTACATACAATAAAATCCCTATACCTCTCTCCGATTCAGTCCGTTACCTTGGGTTCCACCTTGACTCACGACTAAACTGTAATAAAAGGTCTGTCCGCCACTGTTGGTTTCTCAAAAAATAATTTTTATTCTCACTCTCTACATGTCCATAATATGACAAATCTGGACATAGGGTGCCGCTAAGCCTTCCAATATCCAACGAATACAATCCTTTCAGTCCAAAATGCTCAGAATAATTGCTAACTTTCGTCCAAGATCTCATTTCCACCTGCTTCAAGCTCTTCCTTAGGAATCTTCAATTTCACCCCGATCCCTGTCGTCGGACTCCAATCCTTCAATCCTCTCCGGCGACTGAACGGAGATGGTCTCGCGACCTCCAAGGCCTTTATACTTAAACTTATTAGAACTGGGGTCGATGGGCCCCTTCTCCCTTTCTCTATGTCATCAAATTACGAGATTTTAATAACATTATGTATTAAATGAAGACATATTAATAAAAAAAATATGTTATATGAAATTGCATAAAAATTACTTACCAAGGAAAATATTTATAAAAATAAATCATTTGCTAACTTCGTTATTACCCATCCGCGCAGGTTATCTGATTAAGCGATATCTATTTTTACGTTCTTGTGGGTTATTAAATTAATTAGGATTGGGGGGGGGGGGTGAGAAGCGGAAGGGGAGGAAGAGGGAGTAGGAGAGAGAACGATTGGAGGGGAGAGATATATCACAATTTATATGATTGCGAATTATTCTAACGATTATAATAGATATCTGTTTACAATCCGATATGCACACTTTTTATTTGTATTCTTGAAAAAAGCTTAAAATGGAGTTAGCTATTGTATAATGCAATTTATGTGCAACGCCAGAACATTTACATTATTGAAACGGCAATAACGTGTGTACATCACTCATTCAAATGTTTCTTAATATTTTCCCTAATATATCTTATAATTGCTAAAATTTCGCGGAACACATTATTGTTATTTACAAAACAGAAAGTGAACTCGCACTGGACAAATACGATGAGTTTGTTAGTGGCCGAAATAGGGAAGAGGGTGAGGAGGAGTTTAAAGACATAGACCAAATTGAAAAATCATGATTGTCTTCGATAGTGTTGGAATTAGAAAAATGTAATTTATTAACATTTACATTCGGTCACGTTTTTACAAAAAATAATATGAAGGAATATATTTTAAAAAGTTACGTCAAGGGTCTGGTCGGCTTCTGTAACTTAGAAATTCATAAAACAAATTTTGTATTTGTAGTTATATTAGTAACCTTTAAATGAGATAGTTTTTTGTTGAAATCGGGGGGACGAGGGTGGAGATTTTAGAGAAAAAGAGAAATTTTGTATGCACTTTAATAAAACGGATATTTATGAAGAAGATATTTATGAATATAATTATGAATATTGAGCACTTTCCTACTGTAGCTACCCAAACTTTGTAAAGCCAGTCAGACATAGCGATCATTTTATCTTCTTTGTGTTATCCAATGAGCTTGATTAAGTTAGAAAGATTATATTTGACATTAACTCTTATCTGTATTTAACTTTAATGAAACATTACATATTTAAGTATTATAACTATACATAGATAAGAGTTTACAAATTTTATCCCGATTTCTAAAACCTATCGAGCAAAAATCAAGATTTATTTTTTTAATCCCTTATCACAACTTTCTCTTTAAATAAATCAATAATAGATCATTTATTTTTATTGAAGGTTCCATTCGCTTCATTGCGCTTTTGCATGAATGTATAAATATATTTTATAGGTTTAGTATTTGTATAATTATTTTAAAATCTCTCGCTATAAATATTAGATTTTAATGTCTGCATATTTTATTCAGTTAAATTAAAAGCTTCAAATTTTGATATATAAATGTATAAAATATTAAATGTCTTAAATACTATATGAAGTATTAATTTTAAATCATTGGTAGCTTATATGTAATGTTTATTCATTTCATTTGTTTTCCCTGCTGATTTTGTAATTAATCCTTTATATGACGTATATCATGTTTTTTTTAATTATTCATTTTATAAAATATGATATCACAGAATACCTGAAGTATAATCAATTTAGACTTCTTAATTTATGACTTAAAATATTTATTTAATTTATTTTTCACCTCAATTTTTTTTTTTTTTTTTAAGGAAATGTCATTACTAATAAATGGCCGAAAGGTAAAGGTGAAAGTCATGCTAATGACTTTAAAATTGCTTTCGAGGTTCCTTTGGAAGTGTAATTAGGCACCTTTTGTTCCAACCTGAGTCAGATATAATTTCTAAGTCCAGGGAATTTCACTCTCTCAACCTGACAAAGCTGTTGCGTTGCTAAAGACATAAATGCAACGAGCATTTATACTTAAAAGATAACAGATATGGCAATGATAGTACCAATAACGCCCCGTTAAGTCGCCCTGACTTGCCATGGTTATTCTTTCGGTGCCCTCATGACCAGAAAACGACATAAATGCTCTCATGACCACGCGAAAAAAATAAAAAAAATAGACAAAACCTTATAATAACAAATGCTCTATTGCATGCAAAGAGACTTCCAGGAGGAAAGAAAATGATTACAAATATTTCATTAAAGATGTACTTATCATTTTTGATATGATGTCACAATAAAAAAGAGCAGCGAAGAGAAGCATCACAAGCCGTTGATGTCATTTCTCGGCAGATTGGAGGGCCAACAATCTGAATTACATTCTTAATTTTCTATTTAATACACGCTTATATGTTGTAAAACCAAGAAGAACATTTTCGCCTAATATATTCTTTATGTGTTTTTTATAATCCAAAAAAATTGTGATAGTTATTTTATTTAAACCCCCCCCCCCCTTTCTTAACTTTTAGGAGCCAGTGATTAATTCAACCCCAATAAAGAAGGAAAAAGTGGAGTGGGAGCTTCTCTGGGTTCCAAAATTTAAATTTATTTGTAGTCCAAAATTGTCCTTTGTTTTTGTTAAAATAGTCATGGTATACTTAGATTATTTTCTTTATTTTGAAAAAATATAATGATTCATGACACATTTCCATATTTTCAACGATAACTGCTGTTTCTTCCGATAGAAATTAATGCCTTTGGCTTAAAATGACCGACTTAATCGTCTATACTGTTTTAGAGCTTAATATGAAACATTCTGAGAGTTTGGTGGCTATAAATGAGTCTGAGAGAGGACACATTTTATTCCAAAATTGAAAATTTAAAAATGAGGCTCTGTGAAATAGGATAAAAATTAAGCCAATAATATCTTATAACCTTTTACTTAAAAAAAGGTTATAAGATATTAGTTTTATCTTAATTAGTTTTATTTTAGTAATAATCAAATGGCTATCCACATTGCGTCGCCGAGAAATCCTTTTTTTTTTTTTTTGCTGTGTCAACCTCCCTTGCAACCTTTTAGGGTCATTAGAGGGAGGGGCTATCTACAGGTTGCCACCCCATTTTAAACACATGGCTCAGGACAAGCTTCTATATCTTAAATAAATGATTAACCTTGGCGGGATTTGAACCCGCGGCGTCAGGTTTGCGAGACCCGTAGCTAGCCTGGCGCCCCGAAGAAGAATCCTTGATAACCATGTATTGCGACGTTGCGCCTTCTTTGATGAAGGCAGTCCCCCTACAACCCTCACCCACTGCTGGGTCGGACTAGGAGAACGAAAACTCCGAAGATGGCGTCCGGGAAGACTAGTCTCGTTAGCTTTGACTGGCAACTTGCCCAGTGTCCACTGATTACAAACCGCCTGTCCTCGGGGTAATAGGTTGTCGTTTGTGCTGGCCCTAAAAAATACAAAATTTCGAAAACCCGCTCAAACTAAAGCCTCGGATTCGGGGACTGGGCCGATTGCGTCCGCTGGTAGTCTAGGAATAGGGGTGAGTGTAATTTATTAAATTTATAGTAGTAGAACACCAAAATATAATTAAAAATATATTTAAAATATTTCAGAAGTTATTCGGGAATACTATTTAAAAGGTTTTCGGGGTTTACCAGAAACCCAAATGAAATATCGACTAGTCGTAGTTTCTCTTAAGAACCGAAAATTTTTTTAATTGAAATAACTTACAAACTTCCATTGCTTCAGCTATCCTTAAGTGTTACAGTCTCAGAATTACTTCTTGCAATGAAATCATTCATTACTTAATTTTATATTAGTAGCATGAACTCATATATAAGTAAGAAGTTATTATCAGTTATTTACAGCGAAAAGAATCACAAACAGCTCCCAGAAGGGGTTTGCTTCTGAATCTCATTCCTGCATTAAATTTTCTAATAAGTATATTTAAAGTAGGCATAGTTTTTGGCATCTTGGCAAAACTTATTTATAGCCATTGATCCGAGCTTAGAAGGAATGTGATTGATAGGGTCTTCTTGGGGAGATTATTGCAAGGGAGCAGTCGGCGAAGTTGGAATTCCAGTTAGAGAGCGATCTGGTAGCAGAATTTCGAAGCATCCTGAATATTCTAGTTGAAATCCAAGCTTGTTTAATTTAAGACTTAAAGTTCAGTTCTTCCTTTAACACTCTGACCGTAGTCCAGGCGTCTCATACATGTTTGCACACTTTACATTAATTCCTTTCCTTCTTACATAAATAAGAAGAAAAGACTAGAATTGAGTAACTGTGTGAACTAACGGCAAAACTAAGAGAAACTGGCCATCTCAGCCGCAGTAAAAAAAAAAAAAAAAAAAAGAACATACACCTCATCCTTTAAACTTTCACTATCATAACTTTCTCAATTTAAGCTATTGAAAAAAAGAATATATTAAATTTGAATCAGCATATCTAATTAATAATTTTGAATTATCTGATTTATAATATTTCAATATTAAAATTAAAATGATCATTTATTCCTAAATTACTATTCAAGAGGCTCAACTGACTTGTATTCATAAATAATAAATTTCGAAGAACATTATTTGAATAATCATTTTGATCAATGTTCAAATTATCATACTCTTTTTCAACACATAATCCTAACTTTTTAAAAATTTATTTGAACTTAGATCCTTCATTTTACAATTTAATTTCAAAAATGTTTTGAATTTATTAATTTCATCTAAATTATTACAAAAAATAACATAACACCTACACTTATCAAAGATATACAAATCAACCTTATTGTAAAGGCAATTCCCTTTCCTGACCTAAATAATATATAATTTTTCAGTTTATTGTTGAATTTGTCATAACAAAATTTTGGTAACTTCTTTAATTCATATAGTAATTTTTAGATCCTTATATTTACTCCAAAAGTTGGTACCAAAAAGTCAGTTTCCTTCAGTTTTTTTAAAATTTTATTTATTTTTCCATATAATAATACACTTATAACATCTAAATGATAATTGGTTTGCCCAATGAATGAACAATGGCAATTTTTCAGTTTATTGTTGAATTTGTCATAACAAAATTTTGGTAACTTCTTTAATTCATATAGTAATTTTTAGATCCTTATATCTACTCCAAAAGTTGGTACCAAAAAATCAGTTTCCTTCAGTTTTTTTAAAATTTTATTTATTTTTCCATATAATAATACACTTATAACATCTAAATGATAAAATAAAACCTTTTATACTACAACCTCTATTAATATTCATAAAAGTTGCTCAAGCCACTAGTTGTGCTTTATGTATCATTGAAATAAAGACTTTTTTCTTAGTAAATGACTTATCTGAATTCCCCTATCAAGCTTCATCACAAGGCAAGTATCATTTGGTTTGAGTGACTGAAATTGATTTTCGATAGCTCTTTACCAGTTTTCTCAGTTATTAGAAAATTTTACATTGTATCTTAATGGAATATGTTTTTCTTAATGAAAAATTAGAGCAAAATAGCTTTGCTTCTATTTCTGCACTTTTATTTGAGTCTGTATTATAATTGATATCATACTGATTTCCTTGGAACTCTTTTTCATTCTATCTTCACAAGTTACCTGTTTTTTTTACATTTGTTTCCTACTTCATCGTTATAATTACCTTTGAAATTATCACATTATCATCTGCAGCGATATAATTTTTGACAGATATAGGCATTGAATTATTATTTCTAGATTAATTCACTTCAAAAATCATATTAGGACCTTACATTTTTTTTCAGGTTATTAGTATTTCACAATCTCCAACAGCCATCTGGGGTATATCCCCCTATAGGAAGTTTTTCACTAAATTCTAATTTTTGAAAAATTCTTTATGTACTAGTTTATACTTCCAATAATTGCAAATCACCAAAAAACTCAATGATTACCTAGATTTGGTTTTTTTTTTATCCATAAGTCCACAAGGATTTTACTGCATGACTTAGTTAGGCTTCTTTATATCAAAATTATAATTAGCTGAACTAGTTATAATTTTTTAGAAGTTTTTCATAATCTTCAGTTTCATTTATTAGAATGAAAAAAAAAAAAAAAAAAAAAAAACATAACTAAGGTTTCCTTGAATAACAAATAGTTACAGTTATTACTTGTACACCCTGAGTCATACTTGTACCTTGACATCTCACAATTAAAATCTTAGAATTATATTTTAATGTGTAACACACAAATAATAATAAATAAATANTTTTTTAAAAAAAAAAAAAAAAAAAAAAAAAAAAAAAAAAAAAAAAAAAAAAAAAAAAAAGAACATACATTGCAAATATTTTATATAACCTTTATTTATATATTACATTCTGTTAAAAACAAATAAAAACATTTTGAAATTTGATAACAATGAATAATAGAAAATAAATGACATTTATGAGAGTCACATGAGGAGAGGAGGTGACCAGTGACACCACTCTCAAATAATTATTGAGAATTCGAGAAAATTTCAAATAGAAATTATCTTCATAAAAAATGCGCATACAAGTGTGTGAAATTACTGAATATTGAATATAAGTGCTATATAAATAAGATAATTTAAGAAAACTCTATCAGGAATAGAGATAAATGAGTATATTTTGGGATAAAATACTTTAGTAGAATTAGAGAAGGCTTCGAAAGAAAAATATTTTCTCTAAATGGTTTTGTTTAATTAATAAAACATAAAAATTAAATGTTGGAGAAGGATGTGTGATGAGCAATAGTTCATAGAAGTATCAATGATCAATTGGTATTAGAAGATATCATATGACTGTTACAATGGTAATTTAGATATTAATAATCTGATATAACAAATTTGGATGGACATAGTGTTGCTTATGAGTAATCTTTTTCTAATCATGCTTATTAAACAACTTAAACAAAATTTCATCCTCCAAATTTGTTATAAAACCATATTATAACAAATTTGGCTATGAAAACCAATTTAAGCTTTAAAAGAAAATATAAAATATTCATATAACCTCACCACTTACTATCTTTAATTAAATACCAAATAGCAAAGGCTTAATAAACAAGGCTTAACTATTTTTCTTAACTAAAAAGAAAAAATGAGAATAGAATTTGACCCTGGTATATTTAATTTTGATGAATAATATTTTTTAAAGTAAAGTAATACTTTCGATAAAGTAAGTTAAAAAAAAGGTAATATTTTGATAATAGATTCTATTAGAAACAAACTGTATGTTTTTTTGTAAATATCTACTAAATAAACGTCCAAATTGGGACAGACAAATTTAATTTAAAGAAAAAAGAAATAAATAAAAACATTGCTATCCCTGTTAAACTGAAAGAAATTGCCATGGAGAGATATTTTAGAAAAAACAAAAACAATAATAGACAAAATAATGATAATGAATTAAGTTGTGGTGGCCCTCTACTTCTATTATGTTGGTGACCTGGAGGATTTGAATGGCCTGGTCCCACCATGCACACCCTCGCTCACACTTAACAAAGGACTCCTCAGGCGGGACCTGCATAAAACCGGGTGGCAATTACATGGGATTGGTCCGATGTTGCGGGCCGCCTCGTATCGGGGCATGGGCTAATTTCAACTGTCCATCTGCCCATCTCGCGGTAAAAATTATAACTACCTCTGTTATACTGTCAACCGTTGTTACGCATAAAAGGCATTAATCACCCTGGTGGTTGGGATGCCATTAAAAATACAAAACACATACATTAGAGCCCCTATTAATTAATGATACTTTTAAAATGAATCAAAACTATATTTATGTATGTATATATATATAAATCCAGGAAGAATGAGATGGCAGAAAGAGAGGATGGCGAAACAGCATTACCATATACCTGCAAATGCCTAGAGAGCAACAAAGGGATTGGAGTGTGGGGAGGGTGGTTGTGGTTGGAGGGTTGTCCCTCGGCCTACCTGTATACTCCTGAACCGATAATTACAATAATCAGGCAGGAGTGGACTTCACGCCGCTGTTGGGCACAAAGGTACGGGCAATTGCGCCCTTTGCGCGGCAAATTGACCGGAGTCCCACCGCCGCTCCGTATATTTCCCAGTGGTTCTCTGCACCGCCGCCCGCAATCCTTTTCCAGCGCTCAACAGCACCGTTCGAATGGTTTGTTTATAATGGCTGTATCAACAAGTTTAAGACAACAGTTTTATACTTAATTTCAAGTAGAAAAAAATATTGTTCACTGTCTAGAGGATAAACAATGCATAATATAGGAGAACTAAATAAATATATATTTGAAAATAATTTTTTAAAAATATATAGTAGTAATAATGAACACAAACTCCTCAATCGATTCCCATATAACCGCCATCTTTATTTACTTATCCATTCTCGATGTACACATCTTCCCTATTACTAAATACTCCAGAAATAAGAATCTGTTGTTGCTGTAGGAACCAGGCGCTAAAACTCCTCTATCTTGATCCGACCAACATTGTTCCCTAAAGCTTCAGTTTCTCCAAGAGTTATTTTAAGTGAAAGAATCAAAACTGCTGTAATATTGTAAAAAAATTCACTGAAACTGAAAATTTAGTATAACAAAAGTTCACCTAGCTGGAGATCGCTGTTAAAGTGCGAAAGCTGTTACGATCGGGCATAATTATTATATTTATTTACGCTTATCCCCATTTTAATTTAAAATATTTTAATATTATAAATTTAAATTTGATATATTTAATTACAAATTAAAATGTAAAATAATATGAAATGTAAAATATGAATCTAATAAACCTTTACGTGAAAATGGGAAGCATGAATGTGGAGAAAAGATTATTAGACTAATTTCCTTTTCTTTATATCATAATCAATTCTGCACTGGAGAAAAATAATGGCTTTCTTATAAAGCAAAAGGTGTCCCAACACCAAGATGTGTGGAAAACAAATTTCAAAACTGCCATGTCAACTTATAGCCTACTAAAAGTTAATAATCCAGTAGCACGTCTGTACTCTTTCATATGCTGATAAAAAACCAAAAAAGAAAAAAAAAATCTTTAGACAATTTTTAGTGCAAGGGAACAGAATAAAAAATCTAACTGGATCTCCTGCTAGGACTCGAACCTGGATCTCCTGCCATCCGGGCCGGTGCATTTATCAATTATGCTACGAGGACAATTCTGATAAGTAATTAAATTCCCCGCACTTGTGTCGAGAGTCTAACCTCCGAGGCCGAATAATTTATTGTCTTATGCTCGGATGAGCTGACATTGTTAAGCTGTTTACATGACTCTCGTTATTTACTTTTAAATTTTAATTTTATAAATATTTTTTGTGGTATTTAATCCCACGTAAATTTTAAAAATTATTAGTGAAAGAGAACAGAATAAAAGATCGAAATGTCCCAGCAAGAACACGAACCTGGATCTCCTGCTATCCGGGCCGGTACATTTAGACTCACGACACTAGTGCGGGGAATTTAATAACTTATAAGACTTGGAGTGACCAAACTTTAC
>KZ806910.1:260197-273229 GCA_000696205.2 Oncopeltus fasciatus | reverse complement strand
TTATTATAATTTATTATTTAAAATTATAGTCTTTTCTACTAATTTTTTCATTGCGAATATGAATGAAGAATTTTTTAATGATGTTTTTTGCGTTTCCACGAGTAAAATTAACTGAAAAATATGATTGGAGGAAGTGAGTAGGAGTGGATGTCAGGGGATTGTGACAGCCTGCGGTGTTGATACTTGTGAGTGATGAACACGAGGATCGTGTGCTAAATGGGTACGGCCCCACTGGGAAATATGACAAGAAATACGACTCTGGCGACACGCATATCTCTTACTGGCGCAGGGGAGTACACCAGATTGGATCTGGGTACTTTAGTAGGAGGATCTGTCGGGATATTCAGGAGGCGATTGGGGTCCTGAATTTAGCAAGGTTTAGGACAAGATGAGTCCCTTAGTGTCCCCGAGAACAGTAAGCAATAGCCGAATAATCACATAAACAGCTGGTTTTAATAAGGTGCCAAATGACCGGGACTAACAGACTCCTACTAATCACTTAACAAATGATATAGCTCAATTTTGTTTACTATTCGTCCTAGTAATTTGTCATTATCGATTATACCTTTAAAAATATCAATTAAAATAAATACTTTTTGTTCATGAAGGCTTCGACGATCGTCAGATGTATTTACCGTTTCTTCTTCCGGGTTGGACCATGTCAAGTTGTGACTAGTTGCCGAGCTTTCGCACCGGAAGGCTGGGATTATACACCACCTGGTGTATAAAACATGATATTTATATACCACCTGGATTTAAAAAACTCTCATTCTCTACTCAGCCCTGAGAAGCCATCACATGATGTGTGAAAGCTCGGCAACTATCTATACCTTGACAAGGTCCAACCCGGAAGTAGAAACGATAAATAATTACTTTTTGTAAATCTGTAAGCAGCTTTGACGGTATTTTATACGATGTATATACAAAATTTATGGTGAAAGTTGAAGTCGCTAGCTCATTCGTTCGGATTTCGCAATCCTGGAGCTACAAGTCTCGAAATCCTGCCCTTTGCAAACTTTTATCGATAAATAAAAGCTTGTCATGGGCGATGGATATTTCTAGTTCTAGGATGACAAGCTGTAGATGGCCTCTGTAGATAGGTTTAGAAGCTGATGGACAAACATTTACACCTATTGTGGTTTTCTATAGACTGTGCTGTGAGAAGATTTGAAAACTCATCAATCTCTCCCGAGCAAGTTAATAAGTAAGACAAAGGAGCGTTTGTAGTGTTAAAAGAGCCTTTAAGTGTTTTTAAATTTCCCTTCGATATGAACTCTTAATATAATGCAATTTTTAAGCTATTTCATGTTAAAAAAAAAAAAAAATCTCTCCGCCTTAAACAAAGCGAACTCCTCAGTATCGTAGTTGAAGAATATTTGTATTTAAACTTTCCATCACATATAATCCTCTTTTTAATAAACTATGTATTGTATCACTAAGCCCTTTGCAGTGAAAGAACTTTAGTCCTAAGTTACTTATATGTAAATGTTACTTAATATATGTTACTTAAATATATGTAATGTTACATTACTACTAATTGACATACCTACTCTTCCGATTTCACTTAATAATAAACTAACATTTTCATTTTTCATTTAAAAGCTATTAAAAGTAAAGTTTACCTTAATTATTTATATAAATTTAATAAACCCCCCCCTTCTATTTGATAAATTTTTCTGTGTGATCTCCAACATTCTTTATATCAATAAACATACTCTTGGCTTCTAGGTCGCAAAGTATGAAATTTACGGTTCTGGTAAATACCCACTTTCAATTGGTCAAATCAAACGCTGGGTAATAAGTACTTATAAAAAAATTCATGAACCCTAAATATTTATTTTATTAGGAATAAATCCTGTCTTGAGTTTCGTTACTCCAAGGTAAATATTTCACTCATAGCATTAAAAAACAAAACATTTTTATTCTAGAATTTATTGACATATAAAGGGTTTCAGATAACTCACCCTAATAAAGGTTCAATTTTGCTCAATAACGAACTGACTCTTTCTTATTGGATTTAAGAGCTCTATAAAATTTTAATAAAAGAGAAACTAAAAAACTGTGGCCTGTAGAGTGCTGAATCACACATATGGACATGTGTTTATATATATATNTATATATATATAAAGTTACCAGTTCTAAGGTCATGGCAACAATCTAAATATTAAAAATTGGAATTTGGAATTCACTAAAAGCTAAAAGGTTTTCACATTAGTTACAAACCACTTAAACAAATATATATATATATTGCAGGCTATGCCATTTTTAAGGCACATATAGGATGGAACCTCTCTCACAAGTACGTACTATCATGTGATTTATTGAGTGTCTAATTTAATGTAATTTGCAAGATGTTCATCATAGTTGGATAAAATTTTGGCAGTTTGGATGGGGAGATTTAATGCATTAAAGATTACCCAATACACCCCTACCAACAAAAGTCAAACACAAGATTCGACGGGAGAAAAATACTTGAGGAGCAATCATCTGTAAAAAAGCGACCCTTCTTTAATTAAAATCACTGGTAAAGTACAAAGGGTCGATTGGAGGAATAATGTCCGATCAATGTCAAACTTCAAAAGAAGTTTTTAGGCAATTAAGATCTAACTCGGCGCCCATTTCGTATAATATATTTATTGTGGAGGTCTATATCATATAATTATGTTTCTTTCATTCTAACAAACATAACTAATTATTCTTTTATATTCAATTTAAATTAATTTTAGCTTTCTTGAACTAAATTTAAATACCACATACATGATATGTATGATTAAATAAAAAAATTGTAACCTTTGGAGGTAACCCTAGGCTCACTTTTGAATCAATATTGATGCAATTTAGTTTATCTTGGTGCTTTTTGAACTTCCACTTTGTAATGTAATAAGGGATGATTCTTTTATTGCCGTGAGTTATGAAGATTATATTTCGCTCTTCTGGAATAATTCTGTGTGTGTATGTGACAATGGTGGAGTGTTTCAAGATTCTTCTAATTTGCCTGCGTAATACTGAAAAAGAGAGGAACAAAATAACATTTCTATTGTTGGTAGATATTATTTGTATATATACCGATAACCCGGTCAAGGAGTTCCACAAAAATACTATTAAAAAAACGTGTATTTTTTAAACAATTAATGAGAAGAAATAGAATAAAAAATCTATCTGCCTCAGCCAGGACACGAACCTGGATCTCCTGTACCGTCTTTTATTCTATTCCCTCTCATTAATGTTTAAAATTTACATGGATAATAAACCTAAACTTAATTAAAATTTATAAATGAAATGAAAATTTAAAAAAGTAAATAACGAGAGTTTTAAAAATTTTTAGTGCAAGGGAACAGAATAAAAAAATCTAAATGTCCCAACCAGGACTTAATACCACATTAAAATAATATTTATAGTAAATAACGGAGTCAATAAATAGCTAGACAATGTCAGCTCCTTCGAGCATAAGACGATGTATTCGTCTTTCTCGTGGGTTAGGCTCTTGCTAGTGTTTCAATAAGTTATCTAGCTCGTCCCGGTGGTTTAATGGAAGCATACCGGCCCGGAAAGCAAGAGATCCACGTTCGAGTCCTGGCTGGGACAGATAGATTTTTTATTCTTTTCCCTCTCATTGATTGTTTAAAATTTACGTGGGAAAACACTAAACAACAACTAAATTAATATGTATATAGTGTATTTTCTAGTTATCTGCCAATGTTTCCGCTCACATTGTAAGCCATCTTCAGGGCTAACATAAAGACGAGAGGGGACGTCGTGTCACCTGGATCCCCTATTCATGACTGGTTTTGAAAAAAAATTATTTTTTTATTTTAAAATGTATTTTTTGGAACTACCTTGACCGAAACTCAACAAAAATAAAAACTATTAACAAGGTACAATCTATTTGAATTTCTTTTGTTGTTTCGCGCAAGAGAAGATTCCAATATCTCAGTCGGATTAGGAATGAACAATAGATTTTAATCCTTACAATTTCTTCTTCTTAACCCCTTCTCTTTTCGTTTTTACTTGAAAATATGTTTAAGCTGTTATTTAGGGAGGTTCTTCTTTAATTTATATTTTATCAACTCAACTTTCAATTATTACGTGATGCTTGTAGCTAATAATATATTTTTAATGACAGATTTTTGGTTAATGTTTTCGACGTTGTTAAAAAAATCATAATCACTACATTTTATATTTGTGCATATCAAAGTTTCATAGGCCACTGTTTTTTAAAATGAATGTTTATGTAAAATAAGTTTATTCGATATAGCTGGAGTAATATTTAGTTGAAATCAGTAAAACTGAAGACACATTTGTTAATTAATTAAATGAATATATTTTAGAAGTTACTTTGCCAAATACAAAAACTGGGTTGTTGGAGTTTAAATCAACCAATATTTTTATTTTTACAGCCCATGGGCCGCAATTATTGTTTTTTATAATGGAATTTAGCATATTGTTTTTAAATTTTAATTGAATGAGTTCCTTGTTGAGACAAAACGAATAGGAGTGGGGATTTCGTGAAAGGTCAAGTGCAAACGAAAATAAATTTACGATGCAGTGTGCATAATATGCTATTTAAAGCAAGGAAGTTGTACACAGATTTGTTTATTGATAATTATATATTTTATAAGTGTAGTGGATAACATGGCGGAGTAAATTCAAATACATTTGTATTACAGAAATACATTCATCTCAAGCGGTTCCTGCGAAACGGACTTTTTATATTATTATTGTTATTATTACTTTTGCTACATGTCATGTGTAACAATTTTAGAGGAAAATAAGTACAAGAACAACGCAATAATTTATGTAATTACAATTATATATATGTGTACTAATTGTGGTTTTAAAGTTATGATTGTAGTAACATTTATAAAAAAAAATATATCAAAGAATTACACATACCATGGGGATGACGAAGGGAGACAGTCTCGAATTGAGTGTTTTAACCCATGGTTGATGGGGTACTAAATGAAGTTTGGGAAAAGGATAGGTTATTCTTCTACTTATTTTGCTCGAAATATTTTTTTTTTTTCATTTGTGTTGTTTTATGTTTGTTACAAAGCTCTGAAGAAGGCCTGAAATTCAGGCCGAAACGTTGGAAAAAATAAAACCATATTGTTCTAAGATGATTTTAGTTGGGGTTCGGTCAAGGTAGATCCAAAAAACACAAATTTAAAAAATGTATTTTTCAATAAAGGATTATCTGCCAACGTTTCGGCTTACATTCAGGGCTATCATGAAGATGAGAGAGGACGTCCTGTCCCTAAGTTCACATTTCCATGACTGAGTCAGCATCTTCATGATAGCCCTGAAGATGGCTTACAATGTAAGCCGAAACGTTGGCAGATAATCCTTTATTAAAAAATACATTTTTAAAATTTGTGTTTTTTGGATCTACCTTGACCGAACCCCAACTAAAATCATCTTAGAATAATATCTACGGCCAACAAACTCTCATTTTTAAAACCATATTGGTTCTAGAAAAAAAAAAAATAAAGGTTAATTTCCAAGTGAATCAGTTCTCGGCTGGCTTCTAATTCGCATCCAAACAGGCCTAATGCCAGAGAAATGTTTACTCTCGATAGAAGAGGACTATCGATTGGTGGCCTGCAGAATTTCGGTTCGACGTTCGAAGGGGGGCCACTTCCACCCCCTCTGAAAGGGCTGCCCCCGGGCCTCGCAATTACCAGCTCTTCTTATCTAGCCCCCCCCCCCCACCCCCAGGAATGATACAAGCACTCCACCTGTCCAAGCGTGCTTCTCTCGCTCCACATCACCCCTTAATGATTCCAAGCTTCAACAGTTTGTCTTCTCTGAGGTAGTACGGGTCCACTAGTGAAGGCCTCCATCAACATACCCCACTTTCAAAGGATCACATTAAGTTTTTTTTTTAATATTTTTGCTTCTGTACTTAGACGCATGCGCACGAATACGCACACACACACTTGTGCAAGAAGAAAGAAGAAATATATTTTTTATTCTTGGCCCAAAACAGTTGTTTTTTACACAAGATGGAAGACATGGTATGTATACAATAAATACTATACTATATACACAAGAAAACAAAAATATCTTGTGCAAGATAATATGCATTCTGTGAGCAATTACAAAAAAATTCGGAAACAAAATAAAATGTAAGAGTTTTATTGTAGAATAGAACAAATAGTCTATTACTCACTAACTCACCAACTGAATGTCATGCAAAAACTATTCCTAATCTTTTAATTTACCAATAACACAAATAAAGAAATAAATCTAAACCTTAAATCACAGATAAACAATTAAAAGTCCGGCAAAACGGAGTTGCTTTAACTAAGATTTTCAATCTTAACTTAGGGTTTGTATAAATCTGAATGAACTACTAAATTTGACTTACAGGACCAACAAACAAACCCGATAAGGGTGGTCTTAGGTCAATCTGGAGAGAATGGTGGGGCTTAGTCATCCTATTCTTTTTCAGCCCTGTTGTGCGACTTTTGTAAAAATATAAGAAAACATAAATAACTGAAAATTAAATTTTACAGCTATTTAGAGGCGATGATTAGATTTTTATTACTGAAATAATAAAATGTGTCTTCCCAAAAATTATTTATTTTGCGCAGAAACGTTTTTGCCTTTAATGAACCATCTTCTGGAGCTTTCAAATATCTTTATATCCTCAGAAGGTGCAGTGTACCTTACTCTATCAAGATATCCTCTGGGTGGGGCAAGCAGGCTGCAGTACCTTACCCCGTAAAGATATCAGTAATATTAAATAGCTCCTGAAGATGGCCCATTAGAGCCGAAAGCGTTTAAGTAATAAGTTACTGTGAAGTAAACATTGCAAGGAATATTTCGTCCTAATCTAGAAACATACTATATGGCTCAACCAATATTAATTATTCCATTTGGTCTCCCTTTAACCTACCTACCTCCCTTATTTCTACCAAAAACAATACTTTGTGTTAGAATTGCAAAACAATGATGTTAAATTACAGTCTTTAGTATTATTTATTTAAAAAAACCTCTTAATAATGAAGATGTTTAATATTATGATATATTAACAGAAATGTAACAAATAAATAAGCTCGCAAATTTTAAAATATATAAAGTAAATTGTTAGAAAATTTCTTTACACTGTTTCTTGCAAATTTCAAATGCTAATAATGATGAAGATATTAAGCTTAAATTTTTATCACCCCGTAAACACCCCATTCTACTCATGAGAGTACAGCCATTAACGAACACAGGTTAATATTTCGTGTTCAAAAATTGTGACCTGTACGGCGAACGTTTATTATATTTATATATATGTTAACAAGCTCAAAAAGAAATTTGTAAAATGATCTAGAAGAAGCCTTTCTGTACGTTATTCCTCGTTTATCTGCAACAAAACGTTTTTGCGGTTACAAAGAAATTCTTTATTTTTATTTTCATTATAAAAGACGAATCAGAAACATTTGACTTAAATAAATTAAATACTTAACAAACTAAAATTGAAAGGATAAAGTCAAGATTGTATTTAGTTACTAGTGAGATTGGAAAATGTAGGTAAGGCTTTGCCATAAAATTAAAAATTTTAAATAATAAAATTAAATTCTTGTAAAAAATTGAACGTGAGATTAAATACTACAACTAAAGTCATTATTTAAAAATGATAAAGAACGAAAAATGGGCATTAAGTCCTTTATCTGTACGAAACTGCCACTATAACAATTATTCAAAAATATATACTGATAATTAGCAAAATTAGATTATTGGACATTTGTTTTCAACTATATGGGGCACTTAATTTTTAGACATTTTCTTAAGCTTCTGCAACTGAAACATTTATTTAAATGCAACAAAGATCAGTGCGTAGCATTAAAATGATAATTCTCAAATATATTCTAAGCAACAATAACTTCAGTTGGATGATAAGTGAGGGTTTCAGTGAAAGGCAAAGTTACATGGGATTTTAAAATTTTTTAAAATTAAATTGGGGTCCTAATTTAGTAACCCAAATTAGTTAAAAAATTTAACAAAACTCTATAAATTACGTTAAAATAAATAATCAATGGTATACTTGACCATGTTCACTTGAAATTCAAAATTATTATTTGCTAACTACAAAAACAAGAAATGCGTTTTATTGTTTTCCTTGTTTCTCCTTATTTAAGGATTTAATGTGTTTAATGTTGAGTCTTAAAAACATACATACAAATATACGCATAGGACAGCCAATTAGCGCTTCGCACTTCAGCTCTGAATGCTGAAAGTCCGAATAGTGAATGTCTTAATGCTTCATTTAAAATCACTAATTCTATGGTAATATATGCATAGATTAGACAGTATTAATTTTAGTGAATAATATTATCAGCAACTAGCGGACCCGGCAAACTTCGTTTTGCCAAAAAAAATTTTTTTAGGGCGTTGCTGGCCCTAAGCAAACATTAGTGTTGTATTATCAAACGATTTAAATAGAGCTTTTAACGAAATTCATGGCCTTCAAATAAGAATTCACGGAATACCTATCATAAAGTTTTTTCACAGAATAATTTATATATGGTTTTAGTTATGGGCTCAATAAAAAAAGAAACACATATATTTAAGACAAATTGGAAATTATATTTCTTTATTACTTCATCATAAGGCCAGTGGATAGACTTTATTGGTGACGTCCGTCCTGAAGTTGACAACAGCTTAAAAAANAATTCCTATATATATATATATGTCATTGGTGGTGCAATATGAAAATTTGTTTTTGCCACGCCCTTTCGCCCGCAGACCGAAAATAAAAAATCAGACTTCAGTGTCACCCGCCTGAATATTCTGAGGATTCCCTGAATTTTCATCAAAATCGGCCCAGCCGTTTTAAAGTCCATACGTTACATACATACACACATCCTATTTTATATACATATAGTATATAGTATCAGTATTACTAAAAAAACTGTGTTCACTTGACAATAACCTTTAAATGAATACACCCTGCTTATCTCACAGTCACAACGAACTGAGGAATCTACTAAATATCTACAGTTCCTTTTTTCAAGGCTCGTACATTCCTGTAATATTACGGACGGGAATTCACTCTCGGTAAAATTGTTCAAGGCAGGAGGTGACGGACCGGGGGGAGGAGCTCTGGAAGGGGGAGATTTACACAAATGCCGAGAGCCTTGAGGGTAAGACTCGGACGGCGCCGGATATTGCTGCTTCAGGACAAAAAGCCCATTTCCGTCGCGGGCATCGGGGCTCTGATTAGCGGCTCGGGAGTGCACGATTTGAGGGGGGTTCTACTCGGCTGTATCTGCCGAATACAGGCCGTGGGAATATATCGATAGGCGACTCTCGAGATTCTGCTCCTTCGATAGTATACTTATAACAGCGTCTCGGTAATCTCGCTACTTCATCTACTAAACACAACAGTGATTTCACATAAACTTGGAGGTAGAGTAGGTGGCAGAATATTTACAGACTAACAAGTATGCTTCGATAGGTATTTTCTTTCGTATTTATTGTCATTCGCCTTTTTTTTTCTTTAAAAGTTCAATCAATAAATCTTTTATTTATGAATATTAATTTAGTTGTGGTTTATTTTCCTACGTAAATTTTAAACAAATAATGTGAGGGAATAGAATAAAAAATTATTCCGTTACACAACGGAATTATTCCGGCCCGGCAAGCAGGAGATCCAGGTTCGAGTCCTGGTTGGGACAGATAGATTTTTTATTCTATTCCCTCTCAATAATTTTTTAAATTTTATGTGGGATAATAAACCACAACTAAATTAATATTTATAAAGAAAAAAAAAGTAAATAACGAGAGTCGATAAATAGCTGGAGACAATGTCAGCTCCTTCGAGCATAAGACGATGTATTCGTCTTTCTCGTGGGTTAGGCTCTCGCAAGTGTGGTTGGAATTTAATAAGTTATCTATCTCGTCCTGGTGGTGTAATGGAAAGCCCAGCAAGCAGGAGATCCAGGCTCAAGTCCTGTCTGGAACAGATAGAATTTTTATTCTATTCCCTCTCATTAATTGTTTAATAAATCTTTTAATTGCTCGAATATTGAATCCTTCAACGATAAAGCGATATCTTATGTAGCCTGAAAATATGAAGTTAGACGCCCACTCCGAATGCCATCGCTGCAAAACTGAAGGTTTTATTATGAAGCAGCGATACAATAATTATAGAAAAGTAATATGTAAGTAGTAGTTATAAAATTATAAAAATAAATTAACCTCTAATAAGAACCCGTTATCCTGGTAGGTTTCGTTTACGATGGTCACCTAAGTATAACCTAAAATTATCTGTATAATATATTCTTCTTTAAACTATTGGTCTGTCAGCGTCATCAGCATTGTTCTGTGGATTTTCTCCCCACTACGTCATCAATACCATACACTCTGCCACTAAATGGAACATACAAACTTGCTGTCAAATTTTTTGCAACTATTGCTAGATTATTTGTAATAAAAGCTGTTGAGTATTTCCAAAATAAATTTTTTTTGGAGAAGTTATGGATAATTTACCAAAATTTGTCACGACTTTTAGTGCAATTTTCTCTTACTTGTTTATTTATTTTGTTTTTCAAATTTGTTTCCACATTTATTAAATTTATCGCTGGATTAAAAATATTTTTATATACGTCACTCATCATCATGATCAGATTAGTAACACTATACGCGTGCGAGTGTGAAAGGTTAAGTGTTACACAGTTGAATTTAGAAGTGGATAATATGATTTTCTGTGTTAGAAATAAATAAATAAAAGAACCAAGAAGAAAGTAAAAAATCTTTTTCACTCAATGAAGTTTTTAAACTTGATTTTTATATTTTAAATAAATGTCTCATCCCTTTTGAAAAAAATAAACAAATAATGAATAATATAACAAATTCAGTCATGGAAATGTGAACTTAGGGACAGGACGTCCTCTCTCATCTTCATGATAGCCCTGAAGATGGCTTACAATGTAAGCCGAAACGTTGGCAGATAATCCTTTATTAAAAAATACATTTTTTAAATTTGCGTTTATTAGGTCTACCTTGACCGAACCCCAACTAAAATCATCTTAGAATAATGAATAATATTAGCAAAAAGAAAGTTATAGAAGAGTTAGAATATGATTTCTGTTTATATTATCTTTTAGTATTTAAGAAGTTTTATTTAGTTATCTTCACCCATAATTTTGCAGAAAAGATATAACGCCATATAGGAACTTTATATGTCGGAAAATATTTATAATATAAAATATTGAATTTTATCAAGGTTCAAATTAATATATTTTATAATTAGATTTTTTTTAGTTGGGGTTCTTCAAGGAAGATCGATAAAATACAAAATTTAGAAAAAGTGTACTTTTTAAATACCTGCCAACATTTCGGCTTACATTGTAAGCCTTCCTCAGGTACGATACAGGTGACACGACGTCCCTTCTCGCATTCATGATAGCCCTGCAGATGGCTTACAATGTAATCCAAAACGTCGGAAGATAATTAAAAAATACACATTTTTAAAATTTTATGTTTTGGAACTACCTTGACCGAACCCAACAAATAAAAACGTCTACTAATAATCTTTAAGGGCTGAAACCTCTCCATTTGAATGCACATACTTTATATATTATGGTCTCGTTTTGAAGATTCAATGTTTATATGCTGTGCACTTGAGAGCTGAATGATTCCACACTCACGCCAAAGCCCTCGGTGGAGTGTATGCACTGCGAAGGAGGGTAAGGCCCCCAGCAGCTATCCTTATGAATAATTCCAATCTGTCTGGATCCTCCCATGACAGCTTACACGAGCTGGATATGACTTTATTTAGCGACTGCCAACATTTCAGCCAACTACAGCTGTATTCGATTAGTCCCATTAGTATTTCATGCTCTTTATTGTATTTGGCCAGGAAGGCTGGGGTGTTCGAGCCCCGTCGAAACTCGATAGCGGGCCCAGACGGCTGGCAACTGCCAGTCAAACTCTCGGGGAACTGGTTCGATCCCCTCGCTTTTATGAAATATCCAGCCATTTGGGAGGGTGTGGGGGAGTTCGTATCGCATCCGAAACAGCCCCAACAAGAAATCCTTCCACAACCCCTCTCTCGCCCTTCGCAAATTTCACTATCTCATCTCTCTCGCAACCTCAAAGGTTGTTTTTCCTAATATTTCTGTAGCCGTTTGCCCACCAAACACAGGTAAATATTTGAACCGCTTTCGTTCTTGCCTTTCGAGGTGGGGGGGGGGGGGTCTTATTTTGGGATATTTATAGAACCACCTCCAGAAAACTTTGCTTATCAGAAATATCTTTCTTTTCCCGTTACTCCTCCCTTCGGAAATCCTGGTTCTCCAGCTTGTCAAAACTTTCATACAGCTCCTACGAACTGTCGTACAATAAGGCTTTCCCCTAAAAGAAATATTTCAATGTCATTCAATGCCTTTCTTTGTGACAATTTGAATTAAAACGGTCTAGAGATTTCGATTAATGAGCTTAACTCTTGGAAAAAAGTGTTTAATCCTGCATCTACTCAAAATTTTGATTAGATTTTCCTCGTCAGTTTATTTAGTCACTTTTAAGTCATTAGGCTGATAATTATGTGCACTTAACTTTCATCTAGACTGCAGCCCTACCAAAATATTACAACTTTGAAAGGGAAGAAAAAAAATTTCAATGAATTATTGTTATTTTATTTTTTTTGAAGATAGTTGTTTATATGTCATGTTGATATATTCATTTATGTATGAGAGGGGTGGGTTTGAGTTATCAATAACTTAGTGTTTGATAAATCAAAAGTCCGTCACGGCACAATTAAGGCGAAGTAAATTATACAACTATTTCGCGAACAGGTCGCATACTTTGATGAAGCACAATGAAATTCAGTATAGAAATAACTCTTTATGCGCGAGATTTACTGAACATAGAGAGGGAAATAAGAAAAAATTGTAGGTTTATTTATATTATTTTTTTGTGGTATTTAATCCCACGTAAATTTTAACAATTTTTAGTGCAAGGGAACAGAATAAAAAATCTAACTGTCCCAGCCAGGACTCGAACCTGGATCTCCTGCTATCCGGGCCGGTGCATTTACCA
>KZ806910.1:242710-254952 GCA_000696205.2 Oncopeltus fasciatus | reverse complement strand
TTTTTTTTACAGCTCAGAGGAGGTAGAATGTTCTTGCCTCAGTGGCAGTGAGGTATAAAGCGGCAAGTAAAACGACAGGGGTTGACTGCACGTGGGGATTTATTGTCGTGATTTTGTAACAGTTCCAATCAACTTGGGTTATAGAGGCTATTGAATTTATTACTGGTTGAGAATGTTTAATATTAATTTTAACAATTACATTTGACATATTATTATAAGTTTCATATATAAAAATTAATGATGAATTTCATTGATCTAAAGTAAGATTGAGTCATTCCGAATAAGAATGATAACTTGGGGTAAGTTAAATAACTTATAAGGTAAGAAGGTTACGTTCTCCGGCTAAGAGAAAAAATGAGATATTCTCCATTTTCCCTTTTAATTAAGTCTGATAATGGAGTCGAGCGGAAGAGAGAAACTGTGACTGTGGAGGAACGGGTGATGGAAGGGTTGGCGGCACTTCACTCCCGCCGAGGATTATACAGATGTAAATGGAGGGAGGCTTTATTACTGTTCTCTCCACTTCAATACAAATTAAACCTGTTTATCTCCTCCCTTTCACTGCTACTCGAGACTCGCTGCTACCGGCGCTTCTTCGGGGGTCCTCCGTCACACTCCTCGCTTCTCCAGCTACCCCTAGCGACGTCTGCAGTCGTCAGACGGTCCCAGTGACCCCGCCTCACTCACCATGCTTGGTATTCAGTTTATCTTTCTCTTTAAGGGTGTCTTCGGTATTCCTTCGTCATCGTCCTTTCAGATTTATCAGATCAATCATCACAATATCTATGAAAAATATTCTGGTACAGGGACTCTTATCCCCTTATCTTTCTCAATGTAATTTGTATTTGTTGTTATTCTTAACTCTCTCATAAATTAGCAGTGATGCAAGGGAAAAACTGTATCGTATTTTGTCTTCTCACAGTATGATTATCAAGATTCTATGTGTAATTAAGAGGGTAATTTAGATTTTTTTCGAAATTGTATTGATTTAAATAATATACATACATACATATATATATATCCACTTAATTAAAATTAACCAATTTCTGTCGCCGGACTATGGCCAGATTCAGTGTCTTCATCAGTTTTGATATCGCCATTCCGAAAGCCATATTCTCGCGTGGAATCCTGAATCCTACATCGGGAGAGGAGGAAGCCGCATTGTAAATCGCCAGCCAGATGTCACCTCTCAGAGATCTTCGCGTGTGTGGACTTCCCTCCTGATCCGATACCATTTATATAACTGTCAGGCTGTATACCTCCCTGCCATTTTTATACCCTCCAGGCAGCGCCCTCTTCTGAACATGCCCTCCCATTAATTCTAATAGTCATTTAGTTCCCTCACTCTGACACTCATTACCCCTCACATTTCCTTTTACGCAGCGTTTTACTCAAATTTATAGTTATTTTAACATCAATTCTGCATAGGATTATTAATTTCTTTAGACTGTTATGTATGTTTTATTCCTTTCACTCCAAATATACGAAGCCNTATATATATATCCGCTTTATTTTCCGAAATTTTTAAGAATAAAGAAAATAAATTTGGCATTTAAGCTTCATTTTGCAAAGGAGGGTTTAGAAATTAATTTTATTTTAAATTTTCTATATCTTCCTTATTGTTAGTCTTAACAAATATTTATAAAACTACAAATATAAGCTTTTTTATTTTAAAATCGTTGAATGAATTATTTTTTTAATGAAATCGGAAAAAGGTAAAATTTTAGTGGGAGACCAAATTTCTTAACATGAGGGTTTTACAATTTAAAAAATGGTGATAAATAAATGATAATGATATATTGAATATATGTTGAATTCAGACAGTGACAGAGAACACTAATATTCGGCCAAGAGGATGGACAATGTCCGAAAGCGCTTGCCAACAGAAGAAGGTTTGCAGAAACCAATGAAGACGGATTACGGAAGCTATGATAGTTCTATATTCATTGGTAGTTATAATAACCCTTTAGAAGACCATATTTCTTAACATAAGGGTTTTACAATTTAAAAAATGGTGATAAATTAATGATAATGATATTTGATATACTAACTAAATATCTGAAGTATTTAAATTATAATGTATATTTAGATTTTTATGAATAAATAATGTTTTCTGTTTTGTCTTAGCGTTAAAACATAGTATTATTGAACACCATGGTTGATATGCTGAAAAAAAATTGTGTTTGTTAAAAAAAATGTTTCTGGTATGCTTATATAATTCATAAGGAAACGTAGATTAGAATATTACTATTTAAGAATATTACTATGAATGTTGAGCGTTTTCCTCAGGGACATCGAAGAACCTTCCGTACAAATCTTACTATTTTCGTTCATTGCTTTCTCCGGCTTTTAAGATACAATTATTATCTTACTCTTATCCATCCCCATCTTAAATGAAACATGGGGAATCCATTCATGAGACGTCCATGTAGGAATCTGTCTCACTCATGCTCACCTGCAGTGTGAAATCATCTTTCAGACGAGATTAAATCACCTCGTACGAAAAGCTCCATCAATTAAAACTCCAGAAGTCCCTCTGCAGTGTTCTCTTCGGGGGCTCATTCGCTGATAAGGGAATCTTAAAGTTAGTCTTCATAAATCACGTAATCAGGTAGATCCGAGCAGATAAATGCCGCGCTCAGATAGCCAGGGAAGATGGCGGCCGCTATCTACAGGATGTCAGCTCACTGAGTATCTCTGCCATGCTCCATCGCCTTATCTATCACCTCCCACTCCTACAATCCCCCTTTCCACTGAGGTATAATAATGTCTGACTTCATTCTCCTGGAATCCTCTGTTATAGATTTTCTTTATTTACTTTTTTTTTATTTACCTTTTAGCTAATAAAAAAGTATTCATATAAAATTTATTATCCAAATTTGGCATGTGAAAGAAAATCATTATAATCTAACTTGTCCATCTGTAATTTTCTTTCTCCCTCGACATAAGAAATTACTTTTAGTTCACTTACCATCTCAAAGAAAAATTCATAATTTGTTTTCCTGCTTCATGAAGTAAAAAAAANTCCATGGCAGAGTATATTCCCCACTCTTCATTCCCGATCCTGGAGTAGTGGTCTTTCCATTTATCAGATACAATAAAATCTTCTTTTACGCTCATTGCTCTCTTCGGCTTATAATATAAAATTTATATTTTTCTTTCTTATTTATCTCCACCATTTATGAAATCTGGAAGTCTGCATAGTTCAAGTACGGTGTTTGAGCTGAAACCATTGGATGAATTTGAATCCTAAGTTCATTTATTTAGAAATACAAAACAGCTTATCAAATCTCCACTAATTGTTTCAAATATATGCCCCTCAAAGGTCTATATACCCTCCTTTCACTATCGTGATATTTATAAATATTATTGTATAATGCAAGCGGTGGTTTATGTTTTAGAAAGATTTATTTTTCATTAAATAAAGTATGTAACAATGTGCTTTTAACAAAAGAATGTGTTTCACTTGACACTAATCTTTTCCACCCAAAACCAGTTAATAAGTTACTTCACTCAAATAAAAATACCGACAGGTATATTAAAACCTCTTTAATATATTTATAAGGTACACTATTCTCAAATCTAAAATTTTTCTTTTTTTAGAGTTGCAATAACAAATTAATGGTTAAAACTTACCACTGATAACAAGTATTAGAACAATGTTTGCCTTTATGTTGTCTTCTCTTAATTAGTCATGAATAGATTTATTTTTGGCATATCAAAACAAGTAACGAAAATAGCCAGCTACTATACATTCGCCAGGAGCGTTAAACGTATAGTTAGGCAAAAAAAAAAATTTCTTTTGTTTTCTAATTTTAATTAATTTATTTTTTTTCATTATGATTTGTAGAAATAATAAACTTAAAAAAAAAAAACTATAATAAGTGTACAAATTTTTAATAATTTTCATTATTTTTCTTAGAATGTCCTTAAATTTTGGCTTTTGTATTAGGGCTTTCTTAAGTCCTTAGTAAGAGCCAAAAAATCTATTTATGTTGGTATCCTTTCGGAGCGAGCAAGTTGGCAAAGGTGTGTGACATTTACTCTGAATCTGCAGTGGGCGTCACATTATATAAATTTCTTCATAGCATTAATAATAACGAACATTATATTTTGTTAAATTTTGAATCTTTCCTCACCCTTATGAGATTTCAGCCAAAAACACAGATATAATTGTATATAATACAGTTATTAAAGGGTTTTAAAAAACAAGCCTAAATACTGAATTTGCTTTCTAAGTTAAAAAAAGGAGGGTCCTAATCACTTCTGGAAGTTAGTTTCATTATAATCTTTCTTAAATAAAATATCTTTCATGAAAAAAAGTAGCAAATATAAATGTTATAAAATTATAAATATTAATTTAGTTGTGGTTTATTATCCCACGTAAATTTTAAACAATTAATGTGAGGGGATAGATTTTTATTCTATTCCCTCTCATTAATTGTTATAAAATTATATTTTACACACTTGAACGACCAACTATCCATTAACGAACTCATTTTTTCTACGAACTCACGGTTTGTAACAATAAAGCTCAAATCTCAATTTTATTTATTTATTTAAAAAACGATGACTTAGAGTACAAGGAAAAAATATATATAGAAGCCAAATAATATGGTTCCTTTCAAAGTTTGCTTAGCAAAGTGATTAGTATGATTTCTTTGAGAAAAATCTGCTAAAATAAATACAAAAACAAGAATATCCATACAGTTAAAAGAAGATCAAAGAAATATAATTATTGCGGAATAAAAAATGTTATATTATGTATTCATTATTTATTTTTTTAACATTATTCATTGAAAATCAAATAATCATTTTTAATTATCAAGCGAAAATGTACCTTCTCTTCCAGAACGAATTAATTAGGTATTTTTAGCTCATATATCCTAAAGAAATCAAGTTTTTACGTTGTGCACATAACACTAATTCAAAACATTTCTTTATGTCATAGGCTTAGCCATTCGTGATTTCTCTGTCTGGTTCGGCGAGTGTAAGTCTCTTCGCTGGCAATAATCAATTGAGAAATAAAAGGTTACCCAGAACCATGAATGTTTAGAATGGGGTGGCTACCTATAAATAGCCCTTTCCTCTTTTATCATAAGTGGTGAGTTTTTCAATTTTTGAATGAGAGGTAAAAAAACAAGAAAAAACTCATAATTTTAAAGAAAAATAAGTTTTCTCTGGATAATTAACTGCTTAATTTGATCTTATAAAGGCTTTTCGGATTAAAGACTATGGTTCAGAGGCATGTAATCACAAACAAATACAATTTCTCACTCGGAGCAATAATTGCTGAAAATTATAAGTACCATAAAGAATTTTATGTTTTTTAACAGATTTCCTTCCAGGAAATCATGCTATTCATGAAAGTATCAATGCACGATTTAAGACCTTTTTTTTTCCTTACCCTACTTAAGAAGAAGATAATCTAAAAAGTTGGTCTGTTCGAAGTCCGTTAATATCTGATATCACAAGAGGTGTTATAGAAGTTTGAAGGAGAATTCAGATATCTTTAATGTCTTTGTTACAGTGAGGATTGTTAAAAAATGTAGAATGTTATACACGTTAAATACAATTTTTATGACATTTATATAATAATGTTTACGAAAAAGTATATATTTTCAAACTTGAGATTTTAAGTACGAAAATCCGCCATTTTTTATTCTCAAACACTGGAACAAATACGTTATCAGTTGAAGATGGTTAAGGAATAGAGAAGGACGTAAGAGTGGTAGGGGGGGGGAGAGGGGTTTTGAGGTACAACAGATTTATTGCTATTATAGTTGTATGGAGAATGATCATAATATGAGTAGAATCAAATTGACATCATTTTTATATCATCTGTCTATAATTCAGCTCAATGGCGATAGGCCGGTTTCATTTATGACCCGAATGCCTGTAATGCGGGTATTTATGAATATTCTTAACAATGAATAATGGCTATTCCTTCCCAGTCAGCCTAGAGCTCTAGCAAACATGACATTTCCCGTTATCTCGCTCATAATGCTTTAAGACATTCGTAAATATTAATTTAGTTGTGGTGTATCATCCCACGTAAATTTTAAACAATAATTGCGAGGGAATAGAATAAAAAATCTTTATGTATGCTGTTATACCGGCCCGAAAAGCAGTAGATCTAGGTTCCAGTCCTGGCTAAGACAAATAGATTTTTTATTCTATTCCCTCGCATTAATTGTTTAAAAAGACATTCGTTTCGGGCTCTGATGATGGAAGATCCGGATGGATCCGGAAAACCGCAAAGCCCAAGCTTCGTAGGTGTGCAGGAGACTTCAATTCTTTCATCCCCTAAAAAGAAGCTTCAAACGAACGTGATTTAAGCTATGCAGGAACCAAGATTTGCCACTTTAGAGAGCAGATATCTTCAACCCAAGCGAATTTCCCTTTTTATTGTGCAGCTGGGATAATAATCTCCTACCTTTCAGAATCTTCTGTCGAAACAGAGTTCCATTGAAGGACTGAGTATTATGTGAAATGCCAAATTTACTGGGTGGTGTACTGTGTGTGTGTGGGGGGGGGGGGAGAAGAGCGAATATGACTGAGAACTTCCAGAGAAAGTTAGTAATGGCGAGGAGCTGTTAGCCAAGCACACAAGACACATATGTACACCCAGATGTGTCTCAATCACTCCGTCATTCAATATCTGTCAAAGGTCCACATCAGTTGCCGCATTGCAAGTAGCTTTCGGCAGTTTGTCCAATAAGAGGTCGGACAAGCTTGCCTCAAATTACCGCTGTAAAACCTACCCTCCCTTTGAATCACTAGACAGTTAGGGACAAAACAATGGCTGATAAACTTGGCTGCAGGCTCTGAGTTTCAGTGTATTTAATAGAAATTTAGGGTTGTGGCTCACCTAATTCTTGACAAACACTTCATAAACAGGCTCATTTTAAAACATTATTTATGGCCAAATTTTAGTAAATAATTACACATAATGTACACCCTTTAGCTTGATTGAAAGTAGAGTTATTTCTAAAAATTTGATACATAATTTGAAGGTGACTGTTTAAAACGCATGACAAAAACCTGAAGGAGCAATGAAAACGAGGTGAGAGAGCATAGAATGAAATGCAATAGAAATAAATATCAAAGGCATTTTATGTAACTTCTTTATGAAAGAAGAGTGGAAGGAAGGTGATAGGGGTATAAGAGTGGCCTCATACACTGCTCTCGTTGTAGCTCTTTGGCGTAGGAAAGGTACAATTGAGACAGCGCTCTGAGAGGTTATAACCCACAGGTTATTGGGGGAGGTTTGCGACTCTGGCTTGTTTGAGACCCCGCCAACGAGGTAGGTAATGAAATCTCCCTTTGTGTGTCGGAGGTCTCTGATTGCGTCAGAGGATGAAGGCCCGCCACCGCTACCACTGAAAGCCGATCATCCCCCGTTTCAAGGGCCTCCACTTCTTTGAGCCCCTTCCTTTAAAGAGTCCCGGGGATTACGGTCCTAGCTTTGAATCATCATCACTACACCGGTTTCCCTTCTTTTTCATTTTGCTTCTGCTTCGATTCATCCTCGTAAAATAACAAATCTCTTACCCTCCCCCCCTCTTATTTTCATAAGATTAAAGAGGCCAATTAGAAATTTTAATTAATTTGCGTGCTGAATTTTCTCTCTAAAAAAGACAGAAAATAACGACACCAAAATATATTTTTGATGATTATATTCTGTTTAATAAGCATGATCGGTAAATAATTCCATGGAATACCATTTTACAATGATTTATGATAGATAACAAGCAGAAGCTGCGCAAGCTAAGTAGATTTAAGATAAGTTAGTGGATAATTTGAAAAAGAAATGAAAGCGGACTGCGACAGGGAGATAAGTGAAGACAGCTCAACCCGCTGAGTTGCATTCTTAAAGATCATCTTTAATGTAAGAAAAGACCGAAGAGTTTGTAAACAGACGATTGGAAACAATACGTGGGATAAAATACCACAACCAAATTAAATATTTATAAAGAAAAAATTAAATAAATAAAGTAAATGACGAGAGTCGACAAAATGTATGACAATGTCAGCTCCCTCGAGTACAATACGAAGTTCTCGCCTTTCTCGTGGGTTAGACTCTTGCTAGTGTAGAGGGAATTGAATGAGACAACTAACGCGTCCTGGTAGTATAACTGGCAAGTACACCGGCCCGAATAGCAGGAGATCCAGGTTCGATTCCTGGCTAGGACAGATAGTTTTTTATATTCTATTCCCTCTCATTAATTGTTTTACAATACATCAGCATTCCACAGTTTGTAGAAATGTCTGAAAATGAACCTGGAAGCACTGAAACATGGGTATTGACAAGTCCCTTACTTTTTGCAGAATAATAATCAAAGCATGGATTGAAATGCTGAAGAAATTGTGGTCTTACACAGACACAAGGCAGTATGCTCAATTAGATCTATTCAATTCGATCAATGCACAATTTGCAAATTTCTTATGCTTCATTTGGGAAAAATTCATAGGAAAAGCTAAAAGTAATTCTTAATTAAGTGGACAAACTATTTCCACTAAATAACTATCTGACTTATTAATTTCTGGAAGTATTCTATTTTATTATTTTATTATTTATAAAAGGTTTCTTCAAAATGAGTATCAATATTAGGCAAATAGTTTAAAAGACAAAATTCCTTTATAAATTTATTTTATTTAGTATAGAATTTCTCTTCAATTTTTGTTAGGATTTGAAAAACTATTTATTTTTTATTATTAAAGTTTTTAATTTAAATGATATTTCAATTTTTTTTTCTCTGCAATGATGCAAGATATATTTTTATGAATATTTCACTACTTGTTAATAAAAAAAGTTTTGTAATTTGTCATATTTCGTATTACACATTAAAGTAAAAGAAAATGTATTTTAATTTATCACCTTTGCAGACGGTACATACAGTATGTAAATTATTACTCACAAAATAACATTATTATTATTTTTAAGAAATGCTCAGGATGGTAAATAATTATGTTAACTATCCTAATTTATAACAGACAAATTAAGATTCCCCATTTGGGCGCGTTCCTGCAAAAATATGGACGAATTTATTAATGGCTGGAATTAGAAAATTGGATTGAAAGATTTTAAATACCTTTATTATTTTTATAAAAAACAAATTTAAAATTTAATTTAAAAGAGTTTATTGAGAAGGAATGTTATAGGGATATCGCTACCCTTCAAGTCAGCCTCAAACAGATTATTTTTTTTTCATTTTTATTTTCGGTTTAGAATCGAACCTCTTTAATTTAACACCCTTAAGTAATTACTTACTTTACATAATCACCCCTTTAAGTTATTACTCTCGTTTAAATGTTTAAGTTAAACTATTAAATATGGGAAAAACGCATAGCTTACCTCGACAGTTCGTTATGAATTTTTAAAAATAAAATCGCAGCAGTATATTTATTACTTCTGTACTGAAATCAATTATATTACTATTCTGTAAAAAAAACAACTTAACCAAATTTGCCGGATTAAAGTATTATTTTGTTTATATTTTAAATGCTAACTTTCCTGTTGAATTATATTCATTTTCCCATATATTCTTCTACGTAGCTTGATTCTATTACGCATGGCTTGCGTATAATTAAATTAAAATTTTAAAGTTAAGGAAAATTTATATTTAAGAAACTAGAGCGTTTAAAGTTTCATTGCTAAAAGAAAATCTAAATATTTTTGAATGATTTAATACAAGGGAATAGAATAAGAAATCTAACTGTCCCAGCATTCTATTCCCTTGCGTATTCGTTTAAAATTTACGTGGGATAAAATACCACAATTAAAAAAAAATTTTTTTTAAATATAAATATTTAGCTCCAACATGCAAAGAATCCAGTTGCAAATTCTCTCTATTACGTATCCAATTCATCCCTTCACTATGATCTTAATATCCCTTTTTTTCAAGACTTAATTTCTTCTCGCTTCACCCTTTTCCACAGTAATCTGCCATTCCATCCTAATCCACTAGCATTGACCATGTCTTTCAACTCCGACCCCTACAACCCTCCCCGTCGACTCAAACGAAGATGGCCCCGTGACCCCCTGGGGACATAATCTGTAAATAATTTGAGAGTGGTGTCATTGGTCACCTTCTCTCCTCATGTGATGGTATGCATTTTCACTACATTGTGATCAAATTACAAAATTTTTTTATTTAATAGAAATAAATAATAAATAAAAGATTATTAATAATAAAAAAATTAGCTAATTTTGTACATTAGACAACAAGAGAAGAAGATAGAACGGGCATTTTTGGAGGTAAGCGTTTAGTTTGCGATGCCTCGACCGTGTGGATGCACTTGGCATACAAAGGCTACACAAGTTCTCCCCATCCTGGCAGTGCGCTGGAAGTCGTTCTTTCAACTTACCATTAGGGAAATTACAGCTGTTTTTCAGGGAGCTGGCTCCAGGGGAAAATGTGACACCGCTACCCTCAAACATCCAGTGGAATGCCACTTTCTCCAGCGTTCCATATGAAGTGCTATAAACAAGAGACCGCAGAAGCGCGGAAACTGTGTGAGGCCCCCCCCCCCTTTTTAGTATTTGTACTTGAACTCAGATGAACTCAGTGTAATGTAATCACCCATACACACATATGAGATATGTCTTTAACTATAAATTCAAAAACTGAACCCAGTTTCATTGCTCTAAACTAAAAGTATAACCTGACACATAAAAAAACATTAATAAATATTAATTTTATTGTGGTTTTTAATCCCACGTAAATTTAAATCAATTAATGCTAGGGAATAGAACGAAAAATCTTACTGTCCCAGTCAGGGCTCAAACCTGGATCTCCTGCTAACCCGGCAAGCGCGTTAGCCTTTACACTCCCGAGATTAGCCAGATAAGTTATTAAATTCCCCACACACGTACCGGGAGTCTAACCTACGAGAATTTGATAACGCGCTTGCCAGGTTAGCAGGAGATCCAGGTTCGAACCCTGGTTAGTTAGAATTTTTACTCTATTCCCTTGCATTAATTGATTTAAATTAGCTTAGGATTAAAAATCAGAATAAAATTAATGTTTATAAATGAAAATAAAAAGTAAATAACAATAAATAGCTCGACGATGTCAGCTCCTTCGAGCATAAGACGATGTATTCGTCTTTCCCGTAGGTTAGGCTCTCGACACTAGTGCTGGGAATTTAATAAGTTATCTGTCTTTCCCGGTAGTATATTTGGATAGCGCGCTTGCCCGGATAGCAGGAGATCCAGGTTTGAGCCCTGCCTGGGACAGTTAGATTTTTTATTCTATTCCCTTACATTTATTCATGAAAAAAGATTAATTACACTCATTCGACATTATATGTATTTCCCCATTTGTATTGGTCAAATAATAAACGTAGCTGTTTTGAATAAACAGCTACATGCTGTATTTCATTAAGAAAAATGAAAACTGTAGCCCATAAAACTTTGAGGCACGCATATACATAAATTTTAGTGACAATGATTTTTTTGTATTTATTAGGTAGGATGGGAGATTATGTCGAAAATATTTGCCAAAAAGTCTGTCATGAGAACTATGTCAACAGCCATATTCCTTCGGAATTCACTAAAAACATCTTGAATGCCCGTTTTTCGTATAAAACTATTCAGTATAAAACGTAATAAGTATGAACATCCTGAAGGAAACCAAAATCAAACACAAATTTTATGAACAATCGTTGGAGCTTTATTTACATTTATTTACTTGGTATACCGCCTAACGACATTAAGTAAATTTTTATTTACGTATATTGATTTCCAGTACATTTGAAAAAAAATTTCAGTAGGAGTTACTCACGAGCCTTCTTACTTTAATGTCTATCGAAAATATGTCATATAGCATATTACTAGCATGTATCTAGCATATGCGGAGGATGGGGAAACCACCCAAAAAACCTATAAATATATCATGGTTGATGATTGGTTGGCCGTCTCGAATATCGTGTGAGAATGGTCGGGGTTTCGGCCAGGAAGAAAAAAAAAAAAAAAATATACACCACAATTTGGAGTAATATTTTTATTTATGCCAACGTTTCGGCTTAGCTAGTAAGCCATCATCAGGGCTAAAAAGACAATACACACAAATAACAGTAATGCATAAAAATTGAAATATCTGTACAACAAGAAAAAAGGATATGTAAGAATATTAACTATGGTTAGGAATAAAACATATTACAAAATGATATGTACCAATGGCGTTGAGTGGAGAAATCTCCCCAGGGTGGTTGTTCACATTGTAAACTGCAGAAAA
>KZ806910.1:220922-241772 GCA_000696205.2 Oncopeltus fasciatus | reverse complement strand
ACCATTCTGGCCTCTGAGCCATTCCTCAAAAAAAGGCTGATTTCGGAATGTGTACACATTAATCTTAATCCTACCTCTATCAACGACAGGCAGGACAAAGACAACATTTCGTCAGCGTATTGTAATATTTTTCGTATAATACAACGAAAAACTACTCTAAATACTCCCCCAGTGTCGACCTCGCATTCTACATCCCGTACAGATCCCCTGAACTAGCCTGACGCCCCATGCATAAACAGTTCTTGGAATTTTACCGACTTACCCCACTCCTCCCTGTGACTGGGGTTCCACTTTTCAGTTGTTTCTGCAGTTTCAATGTGAACAGACACCGCCCTGGGGAGATCTCTCCACCCAACGCCACTGGTACATATCATTTTGTAATATGTTTTATTCCTAACCATAGTTAATATTCTTACATATCCTTTTTTCTTTTTTTCTTTTTGTACAGATATTTCAATTTTTATACATTACTGTTATCTGTGTGTATTGTCTTTTTAGCCCTGATGATGGCTTACTAGCTAAGCCGAAACGTTGGCACAAATAAAAATATTACTCCAAATTGTGGTGTATATTTTTTTTTTTTTTTCTTCCTGGCCGAAACCCCGACCATTCTCACACGCTATAAATATATCCCTTCCCTATTCAGTCACAATTTCGTAAACATGCAGAGTAACTCTTTTAGTTGCACAGACTTCTAGAACTTAGAAGTTCATGGTTCTTTGGAGAAGATAAGAATTTTTCCCTTGTGGCATAGTGGTATTTATAGCAATAGATTTATCTTATTCTCAAAGACGCAACTCCTATTCATAAAAGTCTTAGTGGTACTTTGTCTGTAATCATCTTAGTTTTTGGGATTAATGACAGAGATTTGGAATCAAGGATGATAATTCTCATGGTAAATAGATGACTCTGGAGGATCATAGAGGACAGCTGTTTTTCAATCGAATGAAAAAAAAAATTATATTCTGCACGGACGTTCTAAGCCCCGTGAGAGAGAAGAGGGCAAAGATAGCTCGAACACTATCTGAAAAGTCATAACACATGTAGGCAATGATTACCTTGGAGGTGCAGTAGCAACTAGCTCTACTGATGGGAAATGATTCGACGGAGGCAATTTCTACCACAGAAAAAGCATAGCTGAATGGTTATATTTCCAAAAAGCAATTTACTCTTTTCTAATAATTTGATCGAAATGATTTATTTTGTTCCCCTGAAGGGCTCTGAACAGTATCCTGTTCAGAGCTTTTTACACAAGGGAACAAGTTGGCTTAGACCAAAAAGTAAAACAAGTAGTAGATATGAGAGGAGGCCGCCAAGCGTGGGATGGATCTCTGGCGAGCGGGACCACGCGAAATAACATCCTGGAAGAGGGAGGACTCTTTAAGAATGTCATAATTCATGAAAGAGGCCATTACTCAGGCAGAGAATTCTCTCCTTTAACTTAGTCAGGTATTCGGAAGGAGAGGGGAAGATGAGTGCCTTTTACCCATCTTCCCTCCACCCCTATTCTCCACCCCTACTTCTCCACCCCTAATACCAGAGACTCTAACCTATAATTAGAAAACTTTAATCCAGAGTGACTTTTGGTTTTCTTTCAGTTTTCTTCTATCGTTAGTCTTCTTCCTTCGATTTCCTTAAAGAAAAACACAAGATTTTCCCTTTATTTTCTTTCCTTCAGCTTACACTTGAAATTCCTTTCTAATTATAGTCAACTTAGTTAAATTTGCTTTAAAGTGAAAGAAGAAAAAAATCACATCAATATTTAGGAATTTTTATATGACCCCCAGTGAACTTCATTTTGTGAAGGAGCATAAGGCAAAAAATAAATTTTAGGTATACAAATTATTAATCACTGTAAGCTCAGCATTTAGTTCTATGTTATAAATCATATTGTTCCTAGCACGAGACATTGTTCACCATAGTTCCTCGATTACTATTACCTGTTGTAAAGACTAGAGCAAGTAGAATCGGTTAATAAAAGATTTAAAAATCTGAAAAAAAAATTCTTTAAATCATAATATGTAAAATTGTAAAAAAAAAATTGTAACTTAAATATGAATTGCAGATAACTAAAGCTTTGTGTATTTATAACATTTCTAATGTTTACAGTTATATAATATTAGTGAACATAAATCAATAAATCCTTGACCCACTTAAGAAAATAACATATTGATATGAGAGTACTAATTCTGTTCGGTATGATACTCCTCATCGGGTAATGTTTAAATTTGTTCTGAACCCAGATTTTTTAACATTTAATATTTATATGTTTGTTATTTAGAGAAGTAAAACATTTGTTATTTTATTGTACGACACATTTACAATAAATAAAACTAATATAAAAGTTATATTAAGCTTGTTCGATAAAAGATTGCATAAATAAAAGTATTGGGTAGTTTCAAACTTATAATTAGGATCGGAGGTATACCTACTCCATATATTTTAATTTTGTAGTTTATAAGCCACAATTAGTTGTTTTTCCTAATAAAATTTCTGATTGAAATGCAATTAGAAAGGGTTAGGCGAGGGATATCGCATGGAATGTCAAGTGAAATACAAATATCAACTCCTAATATCATTAACTACAATAACAATGAATTCCTGAATTTATGCATCTTCTACCTGACGGATTTTCGTGAGCTTTCGTGATGGCTTTTAAACCCCGTCATTTGAGCTGAAGAACCTGGAAGAAATGCGTTTATCGAAATATGACTCTGGAGTGTCTGTTCTTCGTTATCGTTTACGAACAGTCAGATATTCCATACTGTACAGTGCGTCTCCAGATACCACACGATATTCACTTCAGTGGATCTTAAATAAAACAAACTGTGACTGAAGACATCTAATCTGTCTTATGGTGTCTCTTTAAGTATGGATTGAAAAAGTGATGTTTCACCACTTTTATTATACTTTTGAATTTGTGGCAAAGAGGGGGGATATTTTTAGGTTTCCTGAATATATTTTAATTCGGGTAGACAAGATATCAGCCTATCTGCTTTTAGTCCGATTGGAGGGGTTACCTACTCACACTGCTCAGATACCATGCCTCAGACAGGGTACCACCGACCGGAGCCAGCTGGACTATTGTGTGTTACTCCTTCCTCCTTTCTCCTTGATCCCTGCTTGGGGTATGGCCCGTAGGTCGGCCCACTAAGTACCAAAGCCTTACATGAGGAGGAACGGCATAAGACAAACGAATTCCTTAGTATTATAGCTAATACATTTGTATCTGAAATCCATGTAATATAATCCCTTTTTACAAAGTAGTTCTTTTATTAATAAACAAACCTACGAAATAATAATGAAAAAACCTAAAAACAACCTTGTTGACATTTGTTGACTTTTATTACCCTAATAATAAAATATTAAGCCCACTGATGGGAAATTTTTTTTTTTTTATAGCACCTATGACATTTCCAATAAACCCTCATTCCTATTGGTTAAATTCCACTCAATTACGAACTCAGTTATCCTTTTTGCACTTAAAAAAGACAGACCGAATTTCATTTAAAAAGATGAATTTTAATTCAGGTTTCAAGCAAAGCACTTTTAATAGTTTAATTTTGATTAATTGCTAGAAATGCATTACTATCAATAAAGAACTTTCGGTTGAGTTTCATTACATTAAAGAAATATTACGCCCTGGCTATTTTTTTTTTTAACTCTTCCTTTTAACTACATAGGGTCACTGGATAAGCCCAAATTTTAAATGGAGGTTTGTCCCTTGCTTCGAAAAATAATTTAAAAATCACCCTCAGGTGTCATTTCAATATANATTCTAAAATCTGATTATATGTGAAACTTCCTTAATTATTTGGTTAAATAAGTGAATTTAGAACTATACGGAGGATTCTTTTTTTTTTTTTTTTAAACTTTATTTTTAATTAATTTCTACATGTTTTGTATTAATGTGCTGTTTAATATTCACTGTATGTATGTGTGTTTCTATATTAGTGATTATTGATTATGGTGTTTAATTTTTCCAAAAACTCATTTCGAATGAGCGATAGCGGTTGTCTTGATGATGCAGTATTTCTACAACCATCGCTTTTCAGTAACCACCATTAATTCCTTCCAGCTAATTCCGTCTGTGAAATTGTGGTGTTTTCTGGAACGAACCCTTGCTTTTTCCCATTTCAAACATGTAGACCAGTGCCTGCAGCCCAGGGACTCCTCCAAGTGATGAGGTAGACACCCTCCTTGATCGCCTGCCGAGGGCCAGAGGCGTACTGGGTAGCGCCGAGTGGAGCGGCGAAGTGTCCAAGTGTTGGCCGCTAGCCACGCTCCCCTGTCTATTATAGATTAGCTTGCTGCTACAACAGCATTTTATATCAGTGAGTTTATTTGGAGACCTTGGACTGGCAGACATCCTCAAGATGTCCCGTAACATCCGAACAAAGAATAACCCTCCGCGGAGTAACTACACCAACCGAATTGAGATTATCGCAAAATACGAAGGAATGTAATATACTAATTCCGTTAAATAAATAATGGGAACTCTTAGCATCGTTCTGATTGACTACTAATGTTTGAAATTACATATTCATGTAAGCTCTACTCTTATTAATTTATTTTTATTCTTTCGTTTCCTTTGATTATATATAAAACTTTAATCCAGAGTGACTTTTGGTTTTCTTTCAGTTTTCTTCTATCGTTAGTCTTCTTCCTTCGATTTCCTTAAAGAAAAACACAAGATTTTCCCTTTATTTTCTTTCCTTCAGCTTACACTTGAAATTCCTTTCTAATTATAGTCAACTTAGTTAAATTTGCTTTAAAGTGAAAGAAGAAAAAAATCACATCAATATTTAGGAATTTTTATATGACCCCCAGTGAACTTCATTTTGTGAAGGAGCATAAGGCAAAAAATAAATTTTAGGTATACAAATTATTAATCACTGTAAGCTCAGCATTTAGTTCTATGTTATAAATCATATTGTTCCTAGCACGAGACATTGTTCACCATAGTTCCTCGATTACTATTACCTGTTGTAAAGACTAGAGCAAGTAGAATCGGTTAATAAAAGATTTAAAAATCTGAAAAAAAAATTCTTTAAATCATAATATGTAAAATTGTAAAAAAAAAATTGTAACTTAAATATGAATTGCAGATAACTAAAGCTTTGTGTATTTATAACATTTCTAATGTTTACAGTTATATAATATTAGTGAACATAAATCAATAAATCCTTGACCCACTTAAGAAAATAACATATTGATATGAGAGTACTAATTCTGTTCGGTATGATACTCCTCATCGGGTAATGTTTAAATTTGTTCTGAACCCAGATTTTTTAACATTTAATATTTATATGTTTGTTATTTAGAGAAGTAAAACATTTGTTATTTTATTGTACGACACATTTACAATAAATAAAACTAATATAAAAGTTATATTAAGCTTGTTCGATAAAAGATTGCATAAATAAAAGTATTGGGTAGTTTCAAACTTATAATTAGGATCGGAGGTATACCTACTCCATATATTTTAATTTTGTAGTTTATAAGCCACAATTAGTTGTTTTTCCTAATAAAATTTCTGATTGAAATGCAATTAGAAAGGGTTAGGCGAGGGATATCGCATGGAATGTCAAGTGAAATACAAATATCAACTCCTAATATCATTAACTACAATAACAATGAATTCCTGAATTTATGCATCTTCTACCTGACGGATTTTCGTGAGCTTTCGTGATGGCTTTTAAACCCCGTCATTTGAGCTGAAGAACCTGGAAGAAATGCGTTTATCGAAATATGACTCTGGAGTGTCTGTTCTTCGTTATCGTTTACGAACAGTCAGATATTCCATACTGTACAGTGCGTCTCCAGATACCACACGATATTCACTTCAGTGGATCTTAAATAAAACAAACTGTGACTGAAGACATCTAATCTGTCTTATGGTGTCTCTTTAAGTATGGATTGAAAAAGTGATGTTTCACCACTTTTATTATACTTTTGAATTTGTGGCAAAGAGGGGGGATATTTTTAGGTTTCCTGAATATATTTTAATTCGGGTAGACAAGATATCAGCCTATCTGCTTTTAGTCCGATTGGAGGGGTTACCTACTCACACTGCTCAGATACCATGCCTCAGACAGGGTACCACCGACCGGAGCCAGCTGGACTATTGTGTGTTACTCCTTCCTCCTTTCTCCTTGATCCCTGCTTGGGGTATGGCCCGTAGGTCGGCCCACTAAGTACCAAAGCCTTACATGAGGAGGAACGGCATAAGACAAACGAATTCCTTAGTATTATANAATTAAGGAACAAGATTGAAATAGAGAAAAGTAAAAAGCCTGTTCTAAGTTTTAGGTGAGCTAAAAATGGCCCTTAGTCCGGACTAGCAGGGGAAGTAAGGACATTTCTAAGAGGAAGTAATTAAGAAGTTAGAAGTAGGATAGGAGAGGAGATAGAAGCAAGATAAGCAACCTTTCTGAGGAGAAGACTCGATAATTGCTCTTTATCCCGGAACAGATAGTAATAAGTTATCCGGAGAAAGCAAGATAACTTTAATACTCAAAGGCAACTTTAACTGTGATTCCATCTTACCTCTGCCTCCTCCCTTACTTTCGCCTCCTTTCGCTTTCCAATACTCCAATAACAGCTTTCTTCCTATAATTAAAGTAGCTCTTCCAATCCCAGGTATCTAGATGGCTCACTGTATCCATTATTTTGCTGTAAAACTGTATCGCGGCTAACAACTCGGCTATCAAGATAACGGTAAGATTCAGGAATTAAAAAAAAAAAAAAAATAGTTCCATGAGAAAATAAAATGATATACCACGAGACTTTTAAATTCTTGATTCTTCGCCATTTTAATTAAAAAGACCCGTTTACAGACATCATATTCATCTTAATTTATTATTATAGTTTTATTTATTTATTTATAATATCTTATGATAATGCTTATACATTGATTCCGTTAGCAAAATTCAATATAGATACATGAATACATTACTATATATATATATATATATATATATATATATTCATACATTCTTCCTTAATCAGACTATGTTTAAATCATCAATTATTTTAAGTAATCTGATAAAAACCTCATTCATGAAGGCAAATTTGACAGTGACTAAAGAGCTTACTTTAGAATCAGTTGATGTGTCATGGATTCTATGTAACATACATTCAACATTTTCTAAAACAGAAACCCTTTTTGATATAGCTTTTTCAACTTCTTTTTTTCTTCGAAGGTAGCTCTTTGCCTGAAATTAAATTTTAATAATGAGTGAGTTCTTCGTCTAAAATATATATAAAGTATACATAGAAAATGAAACCCTCGCGGCTGCGCTATGTAGAAATCAAGAACAGGAGGGATAGAGAGTGCAGTGCACTCACAAAAAGAAAAAAATCTAGATAGATACATAGTATCTCTTCACTTCTCACCAACGTTGGATGATCCCTGAAAATTTTGTTCCTTGTAATTTTTTCTTTTTGTGTGTGCACTGCACTTAATATCCCACCTATTCTTGATTTATATATATATATATATATATATATATATATATATACACACACACACACACACACATCAATTTAATAGTTATGTTTAAATTATTTAATGTGTTATGCAAACTGTGTTAAAATTATTGCAATTTAAAAATCATAAAATAGACATAGATTTGAGTAATCATTATAGAGGTTTTAAATTTTAGTAATAAATGTTCTTTCATTCTTTCATCAGTAATGTTTTCATTAAAATTATATTTGCCAAAATTTGTGATAACGTTTTAAACTATTTTAGATTTGAGATTCATTTCCTTTGCCTACGACCCGGTTCAGCCGTTTAATATAAATACATATTTTAAATAATTAATTGAATGCTATAGGACTATTTTGAGTAAATTATAGTCTGCTGGAGCTGAGAAAATTTAGCAATTAACAGTCGGTTTTTAATTTAATATCTGCTTCTGATGAAATTGTTTTCGGACTCACCGAAAACAATATGCCCCAGTCACTGGGACATCCCTAAAACTGCTGCTACCACACTAGCGCACCCAAGTGGTGCCACTCTAAAGGAGGAGCCAAGAGTAAGAAACAGTAACCCACTATTACTTCTAGGGAATTCCAGGACATCACTTGGTTTTCGGTGTCTATAATGTGAGTGTGTTTCCAGAAAACGGAATAACTCCACCAAATAAAATATTACCCATTGAAATTGGAAAATGAATTTATTCAACATTAGGTACTACATAATTTTTAATTTCGTTCGAAGAGCCAAATTGTATTGAAATTCGAAATTTTAAATATGAAACTTAAAGAAAACAGAAGTAAGTTCGACATTTAACGAAATCAGAGAAAATAAGAGTGAGATTTTACCTGCAGATTAGTGAGCGTCGTATGAGAATGACCTTATCGTTCATAAATCTTTTTAAAAACTTTATTATTAATTAATTTCTACATGTTTTGTATCTAGTAATGTGCTGGTTAATATTCACAGTATAAATTAATTTTAAAAAATTGATAATTAAATGAATAATAAATATTATTTCTACATGGCGTTCTACAGATATATATTGAGAGAAATATTAAATACTGGAGGTTGAAGGAGGCATTATATAGAGTATTGAATATACACANAAATATATATATATATGGTACTTCGCTTGATGGAGAAGCTGCCCATGGCAGAACTCCTAAATCTCTATTTACAATACACAGGTTGGTTTTTTTTTTTTTTTTTCCTCTTCATATTATTTTTTTTATGAAGAATTGGCAATGAGAAGGTCACGGGGCCATTTCCTATTCAGGGGACTTGGTGGGTTATCAGGATGGGTAATACTGGATAGAGTTTGGGCTAAAGGATTGGGATGCTTGGAAAGGCCACAGTGGAATTAATTAATACGGGTTGTAATGATGTCTTTAACTAAGGGGTTTTTAAGGTAATTGTGGAGTAAGGAGTTTACTACGTAATAGGGTGCATCAACTATGACTCTTAGGATTTGGATTAAAAGGACTGCATTCTTTGGATGTTGGATAGTTTAGCAGTTCCCCACAGTTCGACTTCATACGTCCAGATAGGTCTCAGTAACGTCTTATAAATGGTAAGTTTGTTGGTCACAGCTAAGGTTGACTTGCGGCTTGGTAGCTTATAAAGTTGTCCAAGTCAACTATTTAGTTCCTCTCTTTTGATTTTTCATAAATATTAGTGTTGTGAAGCTTCCAACAATATAATATCAGCGACTCAGATGTTTACAAGCTACTATCCGTGAAACGTCATTTTCTGACGTTTATATTTCATTAATGAAGACATATCAGGTAAGAAAATTATAACTTGCTCAATTTACACTCTGCAGCCCAGTTAAACTAGTACCAGTCTTTGCAATATTGCACTTCCACTTTATCGTCTTTTAGATTCTTTACCTTTTGAACATAAATTTTTAATGAAACGGAAGGAGGTTGGGAATGTGGAGGAATAGGACATACATGCAATTCCATAAATGTAAACTATTAAAATTTATATGTTCAAATGGAGAGTTTTTTTTTTTTCAGTCATAGAAATATGAAATTAGGGACATGACGTACCCGCTCGTCTTCATGTGATAGCCCTGAAGATGGCTTACAATGTAAGACGAAACGTCAGCAGATAATTTTTTAAGAAAATACACTTCTTTTTTTAAATTTGTATTTTTTTTTTTTGGATCTACCTTGACCGAACCCCAACAAAAATAATCTAATATTAAAATTTATGTATTAAATTATCATGTTAAAGTTTATTTATTTGAACTCCTGTACGCTGTTCTAAAATATATCTTCAGATTTTATTCAATTAGGTTTCTAAATAGTATTATAGGTTAGCAAGGCAAAAAATAATAAAAGTTCATCTGCATAATATTTATGTAGAATGGTATTCCAATTTTTTCCATTCTAAAATCTGATTATATGTGAAACTTCCTTAATTATTTGGTTAAATAAGTGAATTTAGAACTATACGGAGGATTCTTTTTTTTTTTTTTTTAAACTTTATTTTTAATTAATTTCTACATGTTTTGTATTAATGTGCTGTTTAATATTCACTGTATAAATACGGATGATTCTAAATTTAGAATATTTTATAGGAAATGATTGGTATAGCTTCCGCAAAAGTGTGTCCCTTGCAGCAAAAAATAACCCTTTATTCGAAAAGGCTTAGGGACAATGAAGGGCTCCAAGGGGCGGTTGGACCGGTTTTCGGCGAATAGGGGCAAGCAGAGGACCATATGCCATTAAAACACAAGCTTTCAGACAAGAGTTTGCACAATAGATGTTTCTATGTTAGCAGATGGCATTTGGGGAAATTTTTGAGAAAAAGCCCGTGGCACATAACCTGCATAATCTTATGTCAGAAGATTAAATAAATATGGTTTGTAACAAAAAATAAATGACTAAATTTCAATGAGCGTAAAAGGTAAAAGGGAAGAATAGAGGCCAATAGGAGTTATATCCTAAATTTTTTTCTTAAAAAGCGGTTTTCTTTAAAAATGTTTCGGAACTAAAGTAACAACGAATATATGACGATTGTAAATTTTATTCTCCGTCTAAACCAAAAATAAAAGTTTGCAACAAAAAGCCTAAATCCTGAATTAAGTTCTGATATTCTAAAAATAAGATATTTTTAATATATTTTTTAAATGTTTTATGGTAAATTCTAAATTCTAAAATTTTTTGTTCAGTTTTAATGAGTTATGACTGCTATAAAGCTTAAATGTGTTTTAGAGAATCTGGAATTTGCAAGAAAAATTTCCCTGATTTTATTGTTAACAATTTATACTTCCGTTTTCTTTGACAATTATTTGGGGGAGTATAAAATTTATCGGCTCTTAGAAGTCTTTAAATTTTGAAATACAGATCAAATGCACTCCACTTAAAATTTGCTATGTAACATCTTAAATGTTTTTCATATGAATGAATTTGGTTAAATAAAAAATAATATCTTTCACATTCTGTTTACTCAAATTGTACCTGTCCAACCCTTCTAAAAATAAGATATTATATTTTCATTCCATTATTTGATAGTAATAACCATACATATATATATATATACTTTTTTCTTTTTTTCTTTTTGTACAGATATTTCAATTTTTATACATTACTGTTATCTGTGTGTATTGTCTTTTTAGCCCTGATGATGGCTTACTAGCTAAGCCGAAACGTTGGCACAAATAAAAATATTACTCCACTTTNTATATATATATATTGTTGTTTATAATAAAGCTGAATATTTCATAAACAAAGTAGAATCAATAAACTTATTGAAGAATTATGAATGTCTAGCATAGTTAGGCACTGCTCAACAAGTAGAATTAGTTTCAATATTAAATAACATATACAGATAAATCATGCACTTATTATAATAACTAAGCCAAGGAAAATAACAATAGTGTTAAAAATACTTCGCTTTTAACTTGGGCTAAGGAATATTAGATTATTTACTACCGAACAAGACACAATCTTCAAACTCAATTACCATAAAAAACGAGGATTGGGTTTTCTGTTAGATAAAGTTTACTATAGATAATGACTATTTAAATCAACCTCTTAAGGGGAAAAAAGGAATAAGGTTTTTGTGCCTTTTTACTATTTTGGAAAAAAAAAAAAATGACTTCAGTGTACTAGCAAGAAACGAGAATTAAACACATATTACCTCTTACTAAAGCTCCGAATTGAATATAAATGAACGTTGATGTATGGTAACATCATTTGGGTAGATCTAAAAATTAAATATGTAATCAGATCATTTTAAAGAAAGTATATATTTAAGTCGCCTATAATGGACATGTTTTATGTAAAAAAGCATTTAACTTCTCGTAACTTTCCACCGGAGTACATCTGCATGACTAACTACAAACATACATTACATGATGTACCAAATTCTAATAAATATTTAGATTTCTGGAAATAAATTTTCTATTCTACAGAAGGAAAGGATGCATAATTTATTTCCTTTACTTTACTTATAAAATCTGAAATCTAGAAATAAAAAGAATGTCAACTTTAGTTTGCCAAATAATTAATTAAAAATACTTACCTAAATACAGGTATCTCGGCTGACTGAAATGTACCAAAATATAAATTTAAATCATCAGATAAACAAAAATACTCAAAAAGTGGTATGTAGGAATAACTATATTCATTAAAATAATTATCATTATATCCGTGGAATCAAAAAAAAAAAACAATTCCATACTCTTTTTCAGTTGAATTTTTAATTAGGAGTACACAAAATCGAAAAAATATTATATATTGGAGGAATCATTAAACAACGTATGTAGATATGCAAACAATTCACTATAATTCTTTGTTTATCTTTGTTGTATTTCAAATTGTAGTTAGATTTAACAGATAAGATAGTAACGCTGAATACTGTTTCGTAAATAATCACATAACTACATATCAAATTTGACCTATAAGTTCGAATTCGTGGCTCCCAAAAATTAAAAATTTATTAAGGATTAGGATTAGGATCAGTATATAGGGCGATCAACACCGTGGTTATTACGCCCTGACTATTGGGGATTCTCTAGGGTTAATCTGTTATCCATTCTTTTAAATGTTTTTCGTTTTTTAGTTCTTGGTTACATTTCATTATATATTACTTGGTGTGCAAGTTATATTCGTACACGTAAATATAGGTATAAAACCATTTTAAAAACAAAATATGAATTATATAGCTTAAAAGGTAAATTAACAATAAAATTAGAAACAATAGATAACAATTTTAACAATATGATACAATTAGATTTCTATAGTGAATACTACAATAAAACTTAGAACAAAAATAAACAACAACAAAATAACAATTTTTTTTTTTTTTTTTTTTTTTTTTTGGGGGGATTAAATTTTTCCATATAAGCCTGTTTTTCTTAAAATGCACATAATTTTGGCCATATTGGATTCATGGTTTCCCAGTGATGACGACAGTTGTCTTGGGAGGTTTTTGCATGTGAATAAATCAGAGTAATATGGGCATTCCTCGATGATATGTTGAACCCTCATTTTAGAGCTACATTTAGGGCATACTGGCGGTTGATCTTTGGTGATTAGATGGACGTATGTAAGATTGGTGTGACCTATTCTAAGTCTGGTTAGTACGACTTCTTCCCTTCTGTTCTCCCGGTTCGATGTGGACCACTCCTTGGTGGTGTCCTTGATTCTTCGCAGTTTATTATTGGTCGATTCGGATTTCCACAGAGTGTCCCAGTCCAGATAAGTTTTCCTTTTAAGCCATGTCTTGACATCTCTGGGTTCTATAATATTTGTAGGTGGAGTGTCCTTAAGGGCTGCTTCTTTAGCTGCTTTATCAGCTATTTCGTTTCCCCTTATACCTGTGTGTGATGGAACCCATAGAAGTGTTATTGTTTTGTCCTGCTGTTCAAGGGTGCGGATATAATGAAAAAAAATTTTTTTTGTAGGAGACCTTGATTTTTATCATTTTTTATACTTTATATGTGAAACTTCCTTAATTATTTGGTTAAATAAGTGAATTTAGAACTATACGGGGGATTTTTTTTTTTTTTTTTTAAACTTTATTTTTAATTAATTTCTACATGTTTTGTATTAATGTGCTGTTTAATATTCACTGTATAAATACGGATGATTCTNCTTTTCCACGGGGGTTCTTCAATTTCGTAGTCCTGTATGTTTACTGTTGGGACAGAGGAGATCATGCTCCTCTGGCGGATTGCTAATGGAGCTGGGCGTTGTGGGTTTTGTTGATATAGTAGAAGATAAAATTTATTAAGTCATGATTAACTAATTCTAAATTTTTTTTATTTTCAATAAAGCACTTTAAAAAAATTATAAGTAATCTATTTTGCACTGATTATTAAGAATTAAATTAAATTTTACAGTGATGATTAATTAATATATAGAATGGTTGGTAGTTCCAAGGAAAGTGAAAAATATAGAATGTCTTCATAAAATTGAAATGAAATAACCACAAACTAGAAAAGGTATTACAAATTGTTAAATAACTATTGATCACCATCTACGATACCAATATTATTGTAAGATTTAGAAAACATGGTTGCTTGAGCACCATTATGAATTTTTTCATTGGGTGGCGTCCATGACCGGTATTGCCAAGCTCTTAGTTCTTAGGTTCGTAAGTCTTCTTTTAGGTTCTTAGGTAGTTCTTAGGTTTGATTTGTTGAACAAGGGTTATTTGAAACAAAGATTCGTCCCAAACTTTGCATAAAACGTGTTCAATTATAGTGTTCTTTCTTTACCTTGTGGTACTTTGAGTGGCGCTTGCAGAGTTACAGATTACTTTTGCAAAGGAATTAGTCTATTCAACTGAAGAGAGATACTCACCTGTCAAAGTGGACATAGGGGGAAAAGGGAGTCAAGCCCTAGCGTCCAAGATCTTTTCTCTAAATGTTTTTCAAGAAAATTTATATAAATAAACTACCATGTTTTGAGGTTCCCTGAATATAAATATTTTTTTTTTAAATTTCCCATTTGTGAGTGTATGTGTGTTTGTGTTTGTGAGAGAAAGAGAGAAGGCGAGAGAGAGAGAGAGAGAGAGAGAGAGAGAGAGAGAGAGAGAGAGAGAGAGAGAGAGAGAGTTTACGTTTTGTTGAGTAATTTCCCGACGGTATTCCAACAAAATAAACAAATTATGAACAATTGAGGTTACTTATTAAACGAAATTTAGCTTTAATGATTTTATTAAAATAAGCTATTGATATTCGTCGAGATATTTTTTAGTGTTGGTGTGGATCGCATCTTATGGCAAAGATACGTGGAAATGAAAAGATATATACACAATATTCTTACTGATACATCGGCTAAGCAATATGTCTCACTTTATAATTTTTGTTATTGTGGCTTGTAACAAAAAAATGAATGGTCACAGGTATGTGCCTGATCGGTATCAGATGGGTTTTATTATTTGTAAACAAAATTTTAAAATGTGGCACATGCAAATAAGGTATCCATTAATAATTATCAATAATAATCAATTCAATAATTAGGTGAAAAGAAAACGTCTCCCTCTCATTAATTGTTTGAAAATGTCTAAGCTGTTAAATAAGTCACTATTCTTACACATATAGTAAGCTATGCAACAGCTTTGTACATTCGCTTTTTTGAATTCCTTCCGATCCCTCCAACGGGCCAACAAATGTTTTGGAAAAGGGGAAAAAACGGGTAGGAAGAGGGAGTTGCAAAATAAATAATCATGTGATTAAAAAAAAAACAGTATCTTTGGGATCTTAAAAGCGATATATTGACGTTATATAAAAAAAGGCAGGTCATATGTATAGTATTTCCTTTTAATTTACTTAAATTTAGCAATAAACAAAAGAATATTTTTCCGATATAGTAAAATTTCCAAAAAGATTAAAATTAAAATAAAAACTTAATTAAAAAATTATAAAATATAAAGTTTCAAAAAGGCTATTTGGTGAAAATTGCTTTTAATTAGAGAAGCTTTTGTTCAGAAAAATGGCGGGGAAAGTTCGGTAAACAAAGAGTTATTTAAATGAGTGGTAGCAAAGTTCAATTTCCAGTGAAAACACTTTATTATTCAAAACAAACAATAAAAGTGAGGCTGATCAAATACATTGAGTTGCTAAAGCTATGAAAAGAAATATATTCAATCAATGAGAGATAACCATTAATCTCATAACAAGTATTATGTTCACAATTTGGTATTTATTTTTGAAATATTTTTTTAGTTATTCAATTAATTAATCTGTACTATGAAATATAAAATACAAATTCCAATCCACTTTAAATAATGATTTAAAGAAAATTTTGGGGCACCAGGGTCTCGCAATATCGGCGCTGCGGGTTCAAATTTCGTCCTGGGCAAGTTTCTATCGAGAAATACAAACTTTTACTGAGCCATGGATATTTAAAATGGTAGACACCCCCTCCCTGAGGGGTTGAAAGAGAAGTTACCACCTAATTAACATAGAAAATATTCTAGATAAGAATCTGCAAAACTTCAATATACGCTCATTGATTGAGGGTGATATGAATTGAATACATTGATGACTAGTGATCTAGCAGCATTACTCGAACTTCCACAAGCACTTCAGTGAAATGACAACAAGGATCTACACATCAGAGAGTCAGGGAGTGCTACGATACAAAGATTCTCGCCAAAAACACCAGGACTAGTCCTACTCTGCGAGTGCATACCAAGTAAAGCTGGGGCATGTAACTAGTTTCAAACATGTTCGAAAACATTCAAAATGTTATCAGGATAGTAGCAAATATTCTCATAATATTACAACAACAAATGAGAAAATATTTTGGAAGAATATCTTCAGAAATTTAAGCATCTTATTTTACAGTGGAATGAAACGAGCCAGAAGCCGCGAAAACCCAGCAAATCATCCAGGAATAGTTTTGGAATATCAAGTAAACAACAAAAACGAAAAAGCCGAATTTGTTATCTGTTTCGTAATATAAGTCAAGAGAATAGATAATAGTTCAAGCCTTTGAACTTTTTTTTTCCTTTCGCTTAATTCATAATATTTTAACTACAAATATATAATATGTTCTTTTTTATGGTACATTTGCAAGATCTATTATGCATTTTTAACTTCTGGTTTTTGCATCAATTGTTATTTTAATTTATTAATGAATAGTTGATAATTTCTATAATATTCTTTTTTTCGATAACGTTTAAGAAAATTAGAATATGTTTTTGGAGGAGACAAGAAGATCAATTGCGGAATCAACAGCTTTCTCACTAATTCCTAAATAAATTCAAGATAGATTCAATACGCCAATATTTACTTTCAATATCAATATTGTTCTAGCTAACAGTACGAATTTATACGAACTCTAGCGGCCATTCTGGATACCAATACCGAATTAAAATTAGTGGATTCACTGAAGGGTTAGAACTAATGCATTGAAACACTCAAGTTAAGTGGTCAATTTTTAATTAACTAAATTTATAAAATAGTTTTTTGGTTCGAACAAATTTTTTAGGTGATTTTAAGCAGACTTATCTAGTAAAGTAATGTTTAAATTTGTTATGAAACTTTTGGTTGATGAACTTTCCTTACCTTTTCTAAGCAGAATAAGAAAAATAAATAAAGTTTTATTGGATGATTTTAGTTGAGGTTTGGTCAAGGTAGATCCAAAAAAAAAAAAAAAAAAATACAAATTTAAAGAAAGTGTATTTTTTTAAAAGATCAGGGCAGATAATATTATAAAAAAGATAATTTTTTTTTAATTTGTATTTTTTTGGATCTACCTTGACCAAACCCCAACTAAAATCATCTAATAATAATATCTACGGTCAAAAAAACTCTCCTTTTAAATTAAGTTTCATGCTTTAAATTAAAATGGACTAGTATTTTAATTATATATAGTATTTTAGTTTATAAAAAAAATACACTGACCACTATTTATTGTTTTTAGTTTAATATATTACATGGCTAGTGTCAGAGATAAAGATAAACATCAGAATTGCACTTTTTAGTTATTCATCGACATTACAGCTTTTATATCTTGGATTCCTTGACAAACATATTTGTTCATGATTTCTTCAATTTAAATTATTTATGAATAATTTATAATTTGTTTCTTGCAATAATTGATTTTATTTTAATAAATAACCTTAATTTTTTTAGTTTCTTCTCACTGTAAACAAGACAAACTCCAGTGAACTTCGAAAAGTATGTCAATGAAGAATGTACTAATTAGAAGCCAGTAAGAAATACTTTTTTCCTCGTCACATTCAAAATTTGATGTTTATCTAAATCAGACAAATTAGAATAAATAGTCGCCAAGCTAAACTCAAGCCACATGACGACTTTCCACCTGTAATTTCGAAGTAATTGCTGCTTAAAACTAATTAACTTTAAATTTGAGGCAATTGTAATTTAAAGTTACTTTGGCAAATGTAATGCACAAAAAAAGATTAGTGTTTTAACTTTAAATACTCTTTGAATAAATAATGTAGAAGCATTGTAAAACATTCAAGTACTCCACACCAATTAAAATAGTTTCTATTAAGAAATCTAATAGAAGTAAATCATGCTAAAATTATATTCATAGATAAATTGCTTCATAATTAGTCAGATTTGTAATTGTTTCCTTATTTCTCTTCAATCAAAATAGAGTTTTTATTCCAAATGAAGGTAAACAAATCTATAGAAATGAGTTTTATGTTACTTTCATTTTTTAACTTTCTCACAGCTTACAGGAAGTAAACTTAGAAATTTTCATAAAGCAACCATTTACGAAGCTATTGTCCGACATAGGGATGGAGATAAGTGTCTGTAGGCATATTTGTTACGTACACAGCTCGCTATGTGCAATTATAGAATTTCTGCTAGCTACTTGGAGAAATCGGGGCAGAATAATGTTCGCAGTGTACAAAGGAATTATTTTTATTTTATTCCAACATATCATATAGACAGGGAAATGGAAGTTATCTTTGCTCTCATATGTAATTTGGGTAAAGCGAAGTTACGTATAAAAGTAGGATTCAAGATATTCATGACATACAAGAACGATCTCTTTTGATTTTAAAATGAAATAACTTCTTAATGGCAGTATCAAAATAATTAAAAAAAAAAACAAACAAAACAAATACAAAAACAACCATTATCTTTAGATTTACAGCAACAACCGCTTCTTCAGTTTCGATGAAGTGTAGTCATCTAAAAGCCATTTTACGTGGGCATCTAATCGTATCTCAAAGAAAGTTCATAGAAATAAGTTAGACATTAATTGAAATTGCATATTATTTAAACCCTTCTGATAAAATTGAATGCTCAAATATAATATAAAACTATGATTGTCTGTAGCAGTAAGCTAAATATTTAAAAATAACTCGCAAGACTTTTTACAAAGTATGACAGACGAAATTTATATATTCTTCTACTTATTATCTATAGTTCATGTGCATTATTAGCAATGTATTATTTTTTTTTGTTGGTAAAATTGAAGGCACTTATACTAGTGTTTATACTGACAATTGAAAATATACGAGTGATCATTAATAGCTTGTTTGGTACGTTCGTGAATGAATGTAATTAGGAAAGATATTGTTGACATGTACATTTTAGAATATATAATGAGATTAATTTACCGTTTCTTTTTCCGGGTTGGACCGTGTCAAGTTGTTGATATGTCCGAGCTTTCGCACATCATGAGATGGCTTCTTCAGGGCTGAATAGAGAATGAGAGCTGTTTTTTTTAAATCCAGGTGGTATATAAATACCATGTTTGGTGTATATATATTTATATACAACCTGGATTTAAAAAACAGCTCTCATTCTCTATTCAGTCCTGAAGAAGCCATCACATGATGTGCGAAAGCTCGGAAACTATCAACAACTTGACACGGTCCAACCCGAAAGAAGAAACGGTAAATACATCTGACGACCGTCGAAGCCTACGTGAACATAATGAGATTAAGTACATTTATGAATTTTTAATCATTAGTCGCAGATATTTTTCATAAATGAGTCAAATTATGCTAATAAATAGGATAAACTGAAAATATATGTTGCCTTCTTATGTTTTTTGATTTGGAGTGTTTGTTACCTTTTTATGAGCTCGGAGGACTTATTTTATGTTTTTGTATTACGTCATACAGCAATATTTCACATTAATTTGGTAGCAGTTTCATACTTAAGTACAATAAACCTTATTGAATTTATTGTTTGCGGTAACTTCCTTTAAACCCGTTTTGAAAAACACACAAACACACACGCTCACACACTCTCGTTTTGCTTATCCATTTGAGCTGATTGCAGTTTTTGAAATAAGAACGTCACAGAGAAAAACCATATAGAATTTTTTCTATGTTAACTACAATAAGAGCAGACATTGTTCGAATCCACTTTAGGTAGGAAGTATTTTGATTTTCTGAGCACGACGTAGGAAAGTACAGCCCTAGGTGTTGTAATTCATCCCTTATCTGAATGTTCAGCTTTTGGAAACAGTTTTAGAAGAAATTTTATGTAAAAGAAAGTGCGAATTCTTAGACGAAATATTTATAGCTATAAATTTGATGTTGTTTACATTTTTAAACAAGAAATACATTATTAGGGCCTACCGATGTATATTATGCGCAAGCTATCAAATATTTTGAATTTATAAGATTAAGATCAAGAAAATGTGGAATATTGAATATTCAATGTGATCTTATGTTTACTGAAAACAAATGTGTTTATAAAAGTATAAAAAAAATATTATAAATTCCGTATAAAATAAAAGAACAAATTGTTTAAAAGATATGAATGAAAAAAGGGGGAAAATACTAAACCCACAACACATTTTCCAAGAAAACTACTTCTTAGACACACCAATTGCTTCATAATGGACTCCTTAAATGAATTCCAGTTATGGTCTTATCATAATAAAAAAAAAGAAAAAAAAAGTAATCAACATTACATTTCATTTAATAATTCCATTTAATATTCAATAGATTACTAAGGCAAATTTCATATTTTCTAGCATATTTAATGAGATTACTTACTTAAGTAAACTACGAAAAAAATGATATAAAAACATTTTCTAAGACTCCCGCAAACCAAATATTAACCGTCTTTTTACATTTTGTAGTACTTTCCAAAAACTTTTAAATTTAAACCCTTAATTAAAGACAGAACATATAAATATTTAAATAGGCAGATTTTCAGAATGGGTAGGGCTTAAAACAGCTTATGAGTAATTTTGCCAGCGGTATAAAACGGTAACAAAATTTGTGATACAAACTCAGTGTCCTGAACGTTAGACATTAATTTTGTGAGGGGTCGGGGGTTAAATTTTTGATTTGTCAATTCTATTACAATAGTCCCTTTTCTAGGAAAAAAAAACAACTAAAAATTGCATTGTCCAGGAAATTATTTTTTTAATATATAATTTTAATATAAAACA
>KZ806910.1:186060-206407 GCA_000696205.2 Oncopeltus fasciatus | reverse complement strand
AAACACTTAGAACACCTCAACAAAGGGGATTACAACTAATCCCTACCTCAACTTATACCTGTAATAATGGACGATGACCCTCATAACTCACACATGCGACAGACCTGATCGCCGACAAAAGTGACCCCTACAGCTACCTGACACAACTAACACACAGAAAAACACAGTTGAATACGGACCGTGACAGTGAACGTATGTATTCGCCCAGAAGATGGACAGTGTCGTCCGAAAGCGCTCGCCAACGGGAGAGGATGTACAGAAACCAATGAAGACGGAGAATATAAGGTATGAGAGTTCTATATTCATTGGTGGTAGAAATAATAATAACCCTTTAGATTATATACTTATAAAATGTTTAGGGGAAAGATTGGTACTTTGTCAACTAGGCGGAAATCCGGTTGGATGAGTGCTCAGCTGTTGTTTACAGAGAGCTTAGCCTATCTGGGGCGCAGTGAAGCCGACAGTCGTCAGATCTGTGGAGGAGCCAGCCAAGCATCTCTCCATCAAAACTGATTAAGTTGAAGCGGTTCGAGACGAGACGGACCATTCGTCAGCCTCCTCCCAGGGACCAAAGGGGTGTGTAATCCTTCTGTGTCGAGGAGCTGGAGTCTAACCTCTCAGGGCGTCTTACTCCACTCGATCTCGGAGCGTTCTCATGGTAATATTACTCTGTCACAACACTGCCTCCACAAGCTGATAAGTATTTATCAAAATCTATAAGGCATTTAAAAATACCAATAGTTATAAGTATATTTAGTTTTCAGCTTTGCTTATATACTCAAGTGTGCTTCGTAAGGCCTTTGAGATCTTAACTTGCCTCAAGTACAAATATGAATGTACAATCTAGTAGTTCACCAGTGTCGGAGTGTTTAGTTCATCAACTCTTGAACTTTGAGGTCCTGAGATTTTTATGGCTTTGATCTCTTACAAGAGTTATCACTTGTACTCCACTACACCGCTGGTACCATCAATCCAGAGGGTGTGCATTTCCTTAATCCTTTTCCACTTTCTCAGTCGTTTCTTCCTCTGAATAAAATCATTTTCAAAAGGCCCAGTAGATCACCAGTATCAAGATATATTTTTATTTTATTTTGTATAAGATAAATTTGTAAGTAAATTATTTTGTATTTGGGTTATCCAACCTTCTAAGCGGTTTTACTAATAAAAAAAAACTAATCACTATTTGTTGTAATAAATAATTCGTATAAATAGTAAATTAATAGAAGATGGTAAATGGTTTGGTCGAAAAGAACTTTCAATAGTTAAAATTAAATGTATAATTTTATATCTTACATTTATTTTTAAGCTTTATTTCAAAAGTCATTTTATCATAATTGATTTTACTCACCTCTTCATTTTGTTTTCGACTGTTACATACAATTTTATCGCAAAACACAAATCGTTTAGGCCAACAGGGAAAAAAGAGGCTAATGATATCAGCCAAACATACTTATGCGCGCGCGCGCACACACACACAAAACCATGCGTCTATGATTTAGAAAATACTTGATCTCTATTATGTAAAATTGGTAAAAATAAACAAAAATGTTCAAAAAAAGCCATAGAAAACGATTCTGAATTTCGGAATGATATAAATACTTTTCACTTGATAGTCGTTTTAAAGAGTCAAGAAATATATGTATACTAAAAATTATAGTGAAGTATATATATATTTAAAAAAAAAAATATATATATATATATTCATAACATATACTATGCACACTCCCATACCCACAGTTGATTGACAATATGGTGGGGAAAGAATAATTAGTTAAAGGAGTAAAATTAAACATTAGTTTGACAATGAATGATAGATTTAAGAAAGTGTATATTTGCTTTGAAAAACATTCTTTGTAATACAAAATGATAGAATATCGTTCTCATACAACATTTCACACAAAGTAGAAAGACTGCTGCCCACAAATAATGTAGCAAAAGAAGGAGATGTGAACGGAAGTTAGAGCTGCTGGCTCGGTAGCTCCAACCCTTGTTTTGCTACTTCGTCCAGTTTTCCTTTATTCCTTCCCTCTGGTCCTGGAGGTTGTCCCTTGGTGAGGACATCTTCACCCTTCCGCTTTCCAATACCTTTACTACATTACTGTTGCCGACCGAAGGGTTAGTTTACGCGGGAGAACGGATTGAGCGAATTTTTCCCTTCTTCCGGCACGGTATAAGATGTCTTCATGGAATGGAAAACCTCTTTGGAAGGATATCCAATTATACTTGGATAAGAATATCGAATTCATTTATAGGGCTTAAGATAAAATACCAACTTCTGCTTTAAGTAGGCCTGTGAAGACTTGAGGCGATTGAGTCTCACTGCCTGAACTATAGTATCTCCCAAATTCCAAAGAAGTAATTAATGTGTTTTAGGAAGAAGTGGAAACAGCAAAGAATGCATCTTGTGAGCTGAGACCTACAGTATAATTTCGATCTGTCTAGTATTATGGAGCTTATTGAAATTCTGTCTTTTATATTGTGTTAGAGATATTATCTTATGAATGCAGGGCGGAACTTATCTTATTCTGAATGTGGATAATGCACGTTCATATTTATTTATCATTTATGAGTTATTTTAAAAGCAACAGAGATGCACATACCTGCCAAAGGGTCGCAGATAAGTAGAAATGAAAGTCTCACCCAAGACCCAAAACCAATCTTGGGTTTGGTCTTGAATGAAAATTGGAATTTAAATAATTATATATATATATANCATTTCAGTAGGTTTAATAACCTAACTCCATTTCTAAAAAAATGAAAAATCCATTTCTCATTCATCTCATAAATAATTTACTTACATGTTAATAGATGTAAAAAGATAAACATTTTTATTTTAGTTTTACTAACCCGTTACTCATCCTTTTATAGACTATATTATTCAGTTTCCATAACTTACCTGAAAAAAAATTTTTATTAAATTAATAAAACTGTTATATATTAAGTATTATTTACTAATGGTCACATATAAGTAATAAAACCGGTTTTAATTATTTGTATAATTAAGCTTATAATAAGTTAGTACTTACAGCTAAATCTTGTACAACTACACATCAATATATAACCTAACTAATGTAACCTACCCTCTATATCAATGTGACCCTGGCCAGTATAATAGTAATTTTAACAAATACTGATAAATTCATATTCTACAAACCAATTATAATATATAGATCAATCTATTTATCAAATTGTAAGCAAATAATAAAATATTGAAAGTTATAAATTAACAAATGAAGTGGTATATATGCATTCCTACAGGTTTTTTTTTTTTTAAATAATGGAATAACATAAATGCAAGTTAATGGGAGGGAGATGATGAATTGTGGGCAATGGGGGCCTGTTCCGAGGCGGGATGGCCCTAATTGATGGATGATGACGAGAACACAGCTCCACTGTCCATTATTGACAGAGAGGATTGCCATAGATGTTTATCTACTCATATCCGCTACGGATCTATCGATGAAAGCAGTTTGCTTTTTTTCTAATCCGTCATACCGAAATCTGTTCACAGAATTATAAAATTACACCAATTATCAGAATTTCTCTGAGTTTATAGTTCTATGTGACGATGGAGGAAATGAAATTCACTACCACAGCCTCAATCATTTGCAAAATCACGTTACAAAGAGGTTGTAATGGGCCAATCTAGGAGCATTCTTCTGGAGCTGATTGATTCCTCTATTCCGATATTTAGTGGGGATTTGTCGTGTCAGACACACTTCCGATAACAGTTCTCGACACTTCACGACAATACCGAAGTGAGCATTGTCTAAATGCAATATAAGTAATGGTTTCGTGGGCGAATCACCCTTTTCTAGCCAGCTTGCCTTTTGGTGCCCAACCATAACAAACTGTTTGGAAACTACTATTCTGGAAATATGACAAACTCAAAAATAATTAAAAGCACATTATTCCCTAATGTACAGTGCCCAGCGAGATTCACTGTTATTGATAAAGTAAACCACAAATAATGTTAATCTTCGACGTCAATATAAAAAAAAATTAATACTCGTTTTTTAGATGAAATCCTTTAAATGTAACAAAGCTCTACATAAATAATAACATTTAATTATAAAATAAAATAAATTATTCGATTGAGAATTAATTAAACTCCTCAACATTTTTTATTTTGTAATGTATAAGTGTCTCTCGTGTCTTTAAAGAAGATCCGATGTTGAAAGCTATACTTTTCGCAACGCACGGAAAGAAAGAGACAAATATTATTCATGACCCAATAGCTGATCTTCATTCACAGCATAATATAAATGATTAATTAATAACATCATTTATTATTTAAAGGTAGATTTTCTTTTCTAATTAGCTATTTAATAACTAAGGCGCGATACTTAATTATTAAACTATTAATTCATTGTATATTTAAACAGTTTGCATTTAAAAACTTTAGCTATAAAGTAAGAAACTGAAGGCTTTGCTCAAAGAATTACCTATTCATCGTTCATCATCATTTTACTAGACCTAGCTTATACCTCTATAAGACCTATCTCCAGGTCTACAGACCTACTTATATGAGTGTTCCGTCTTTGAGACTGTGACCCTTAACCATTCTTTCTAAGAGCCATTTTATAGACAGATGTGAGTTTGTTGGGCGATCGACGCCTAGGTTATTACGCTTTCCATTTGATAGAGCAGGATTGGAATTTTCATTTAAAAGGAGGGGGGGGGGGGGGTTACATGAAGAGGAGTTGAGGGGGAGGGTGAGTTTTGTATGTTTTGCCTCTCACTCTCATGTCAGGGATAAATCTTCTTGAGTAGGAATAGTAATTTAGTAGTAGTAGTAGTAGTAGACCATTGAAGGGCAATCAACTTCTAGGTTATTACGCCCTATAAATTATTAATTTAGTTGTGTTTATTATCCCACGTATATTTTAAACAATTAATGAGAAAGAACAGAATAAAAATCTATCTGCCCCAGCCAGGACTCGAACCAGGATCTCCTGCTTTCCGGGCCGGTATGTTTCCATTACATCACCGGGACGAGCTAGATAACTTATTAAATTCCCAACACACTAGTGAGAGCCTAACCTACGAGAAAGAGAAATACATCGTCTTATGCTCAAAGGAGCTGACATTGTCTAGCTATTTATCGACTCTCGTCATTTACTTTTTTAAATTTTAATTTAAAAATATTAATTGTGGTTTATATATTTTTATTATTTTTTACTTTATATATTTATATTAGTTATGGTTTATTATCCCACGTAAATTTTAAACAATTAATGAGAGGAAATAGAATAAAAAAATCTATCTGTCCCAGCAGGAGATCCAGGTTCAAGTCCTGGCTGGGACATATAGATTTCTTATTCTATTCCCTTGCATTAACTTCTTAAGTATGTCCATAAACTGCTTTAAAGGCGTTTAATTTTGTTTTCGTTATTGAAAAAATTACAGGAATCTTTTCTGTCAGATTTCAATATTGAAGATAAAAAAAAAAAAAAAAGCGGCGTATACTAAGGATATTAAATTCCTTGTTCGATTAAAGATGGATATGAATAAGAGTGAATAAGGAGATATAATGTACAAGAAGTGGGAGAGAGAGAGGAATCAGTATGAACACCTAGCGCTACCCTAGACTGGCCGGGAAGAGTGGGGGGAAACGCTCTCCTATCGTAGTTACTTTCGTAAATTTATTCCTAACAACCCTGTTTTTTTATAAAAGTTATATAAAAAAGTAAACGTTAGGAAATTGTATTTTACACTACTTATACTGTTATTTTACACCACTTACGAAAAAATCTTTATCGTAACTCAAATAAAAATGAATGTATAAATATTTTTTATTTTTGGCCTTTCTCTAAACATCCCTTTCCTCTAATCTCATACAACCAAAATTTTGAAAAATAAAAACTTGTAAAAAATCATTTAAAGACTTTTAGAATTTTAAATGATAGCATATATGAAAATAACGTAAATAATTAAACACAGAGGGGTAAAACTTTTGGAGTTTGTACATTTATCGATATGAATTAAAGTCCATAATGTATTTCTCTGCCCGTTCAGTTTTTCTGCTTCATAAGTTTTAAAATATTTTCTTTATTATTTACTGCTTATGGTTTTGTGAGGTAATGTGTGATTTTACGATTTTAAATACTCGTAATTTTGGAGCCATAATTTTTCATATAGCTTAATAATAAATGAATTTAGTAATGTTTTATCTATGAATATATCTTGTGACATATTGCAAGACCTTTGAAATAAATTAATAAATTAAAGGAGGAAGCAGAATTATACACTGAGCTTTAATAAATGCCACACTTATGTGCATCAAAAATTTTATTTTCAGATAGTTATTTTTAATTATGTAAAAATTGATTTCGTTGGCTGTTATCAACGAATTCAATTTAAATTACGTTTCCAAGAAATTTGAAGGTTGATATTTGGACTTTTTTTCAAGTTCCTTGAAAATATTATTTGATCGTACTTTGTATTCTGATATAGTCTGATTCATCTAAACACTAATACCAAACTAATTACACTTTATTCTATGTAAATTTTAGTTTAATAAAACGTTAAATACTAATACTATAAATTAAAAAGGTGCAAAATTAATTAATTAATTGCTCTTTATTTTTACTTCCACGCTGAAAGACACTAAGGAGGAAGAGAGTCAATAAGTTCTCACTTTTTCAATTGTTTATAAAAATCTGTTAATAAAATAAATAAGTTTTTGAATCAGCTGGACCATCCGTTAGCCACAAAGAAATAAAAAAAATACCTATTTAGCAGTAGTCAGATACTTATTCAAGCATTAATTATTTAAACTCTTCGGATATAGTTCGTCGATACTCAACTCAACCTAATAAATGCATTTTTCTATTGGATAAGGAAATTCGAGTTTCAGATTATCAATTTAGGTATTTTTTTAAAAACTATTATTTTTTTTTTACATTTTTGTTAATATAGAAACATTTTGTAATTTCATTACAATGAAAAAGAAAAAAAAAATTATTCAATGACAATTGTCTGAGGAGAGACACACAATCATAACATTTTCCCCCACCAATGAAGTTTCAAAACATTAAAATCTAATTAAAAATAATATCTAATTGTATTCATAAAAATAATTATTCATAAATTTACCTTTTGCTTATTCTAATTTTAACAATTAATAGGGGAGGGTCAGGGTAGCTCATGGGATCGGTTTGGGTCTCGCAATCTTGGCGCTGCGGGTTCAAATTCCATCCTGGGCAAGCTTTTATCGCTAAATAAAAGGTTGTCTTGAGCCACGTATGTGTTGAATGGGGTGGAAACTTGTTGATAGTCCTTCTCACAAAAATCCTAAATGGTTAAATGCAGGCTAATATTTATTTAAAAAAACAAAAACAAAAAACCTAACTCGAATATTTTGTTTATTTCAATTTTAGTTGTTTTAAAAATATTATTTTTTTAAGAAATATATATTGTAAATAATTTATGGAAATAGGGAATTATGCTAAATGTAAATTTAAATTTAACAAGAGACTAAGAAGAGAGTTTTGTCAGACAAAGAGTTGTTTTCGCTACAAAAAGAAACTCTCATTTTAATGTTAATTACTTTCCCTCAGTTTCTCTCTTCAATTTTTCGTTTGAAATTAAATTATCAGGTTGCCTAAATTACCTCATTAGACTGTTAAGATTTCCTGTTACAGTCTACACTGTGTAAAAATCTCATTTTTACACATGTATTTTACAGCTATTTTGTTTATAAGTAATACTTTTTTTGGGCGGAGGGGGAGAATAACTATTTTAGTAAAATAATGAAAATCCACTCTTTCATATTTGATACTTCACATTCCAATTCACGTATAAAAAAATAAAAAAAATAATTGAGATGAAAATTATTCCACATTTAAAAAATTTGATTGATTATTGGAACTGGAAAGGACACTCCTTTCTGAAACATATAATTTTCTGGGCAAAAGAAGTAATGAATAATTTTACAAGAAAGTTATTCACTATTTTGTTTTATTATTATGTATAATTAAGTCCTTACGTCTAAATAGAGTACAGAAAGGTTTTCCAACCGTTGTCAATATCACTGAATATACTTCTCATGACTAAACCCTACTTTTCTTTGAAATTTCTCAAGAAAGGTGTAAGGGGTGGATGGAATATAGGAACTGAATTTATGTGGGGGGTAGAGTGGGTAAAGAAGAGACGAGTTTTTGGGGGTAGGGATTCAAATTTCAAATGTCAGCTAAATTGTTCGATTTACTTCTTGAAGGGGTAGTCGAAAAATTATTTAAAAATACTACAATACAATGAATATATTTGAGAAGCCCCGTAGACTCCTCTTCTTGGCTTTTACAGAGAGGAGGTTCTGTGAGATGTGAGTTGTCCACTTTTGTAGAACTGGTCGTAAGCCTCTAGCTCGCCATAACTCTACCTGGATTTTATGAGAGTAACAACGACCGTTCGGGAGACTATACCCTATTTTATGTCTCCCCCCCGCCCCCAAGCTAACTTTGTAACAACTCATTCCTTCAACAACCTTTTTCTTTATCACGGACCAACTGGAATACAGTGGTAAAAATTTATTCCTCATTCCAGACATTTTATGTATGTATTAAAAATGAGCTATAAAAACGCTTGAGGAAATTAAGAAATCACAAGAAATTCCAGACTTTCATAGCTAAATAAAAGCAAATTTATTTACCAATACTGGGATATTTAATTTTACGGTCAAAAAAATTTTTTAATAGACGATTTTTGCTATCAAACTGTGTAAATGTGTTTCTTGAACACTTTGAAATGAAAACTGAAATAAAAATGTCCACTGTACTGAGTGATGTTTCCCATTCATACATCATGCTATTGAGGGCAATTACCCCCTGCAAAGTGTTAGCACGTGGTAGCACTGCAAATTTGTGTGATTAGTCTTACTTAAACTACTCTCTTAAGAGAAGGAGATTCTGAAAAATAAGTTAGGGCCTGAAGAAGAATAGTCTGGCGCGTCAGCAAGCATTTCAACAGAAAATTATTTGATCTTTCAGAAGACATTAAGTTTTTTACCGTATCTTCTTCCGGGTTGGACCTTGTCAAATTGTTGTTATTTGCCGAGCTTTCGCACATCATCGCACACATTCTTCGGGGCTGAAAAGAGAATGAAAGTTGTAAAAGAGAGATTTTTAAATTCAAGGTGTTTTTTAAATTTTTAAATTTTTAAAATATCTCTTTTACAACTCTCATTCTCTTTTCAGCCCTGAAAAAGCCATCACATGATGTGCGAAAGCTCGGCAAATACCAACAACTTGACACGGTCCAACCCGGAAGAAGAAACGGTAAATACTTCTGTGGACCGTCGAAGCCTACGTAGACATTAAGTTTTGAATAAAACTAATATGAAAAGGTAAAAAATAGGGACTTACCCGTTAAAAGTCTAAGTGCGCTGAATTGAGAGAGATGTATGAAAGGGTTTCTCCAAATTTGTTTTTCTCTTGGTTAATTGACGATTTTGTAAATCTTCGGTAAATTATCTTTAGCGACCTCTCCATAGATACTAGTTAACCAATAAAGAGGTCTTTAACCAATAAAGTTATCTTATATAATTAAATATTTTTTTTTAATCACCTAACTCTGTATATAAATATTTTGAAATTCGGAAAAAAAAAAGACCTCATGCCAAAAGACTCCTTTATTTGCTAACTATTATCTATTTTAAAGAGATCGCTAAAGGTAATTTACCAATGATGACTTTAGAAATACACCTCCAGTGTTGTGAGCTTTACTAAATTTAGCCAACGCCATCTTTATTTTCCATATTTTTGAAGGTGTTTCTAGCAATTGAAATTGACAAGGTGTAATAGATGGTATAAGAAGTTTATTATGCAGATTTGGATCCCTTGTTTATCATTTATAGTTTATGATTAAAATATTCATAAATATCAAGATTTCTAATATCTACCAAAAAGTGAAAATGGTCAAATAAGGTGCTTGTACTTCTCTTTATTAGCCAAAACTGTTATAATAACTTAATGATTGCTCGGCTTATGAGTGATCAAACCACATAATGGTTGTTTACTAAACTTATCCTTTGTACACTAATTTAATTTATCTAACTGTTATATGCATGTGTGTGTGTATATTTATATATATATATATATATATATATATATATGTNATTTTTTATTATGATCATATTTTCATTCTAGTATATATTTTTACAGTATCAGCTATTTTCTGGAAGATCTTAAGTCTGGTCTGGAAATGTCTGAGTTGAATTTCTGCAAGAAAATCTAGAAGGGGAATTATACACCAATTTAAGTATAAACTCACCAAATCAACTGAAAGGAGCTAGTTCAAAATGGTTTATTCTAAGCCTTTCTTATAGTTAACTGAATCAACTTCATAAAATGCAGCCAAAACAAAGTACATTTTTGTCCTAAAATCAATTAAATTTGAATCTTATATTATGAGAAAATAATAAAATTATGAGTAAGCACAGTATAATTAAAATAAGTTATACACCAATGCCTTTACTATTGTAAAAATTATTTAATATAACATTGTACAAAAGTGTATTTTTGGACTGTACAAAAGTCAATTGCATGTAATATACGCTTCATGATTTGTGAATATTTTTTTTAAATATTTTTGATTTTACTGGTGTTATAATAAAGTTTCGTTCATATTAATGTACTAACTGGTCTTCTACTTCTGCACTAACAGTTCTGGCTGAATAGGAGAGTGCCAAAATTATATTTTATGCAATAGAAGAATAAATACATATGTTACTTTAAGAAACCATGTGGAAAGTCTAAAAGAAAAGAAAAATTACTGATTCCTTAACTTTCCTAAACTATCTGGTCATTCAGATAGTAAATCCACTAAAATTTGCAATTTAATTTTTTACCATTGATGCTTCATCCTTCTATAAATTCTATTAAGAGTCTATAAGGTACTGATATGGTGTTGCTTTGAAAGTTTATACATATCCTAAATTTTTCCTCCTAACCACAGATTTATAATTCTTAATAATCAATGATCAAATATGATAATTGATAAGCTAAAATTAAACAAGTTGTGACTCCAAAAGTTACTACTATGTCACTCAAGATATTTTTCTTTTTAATAATTGAATTTTTTTGTCACAAATTTTTTTAACAGCACTATATTTGGTTACTTATTGAGGCAATTTTTTCAGAAGTTCTATTATTATTACTTTACCTTGCTTATTAATTATTACATTTGCTTAAAGAAAGAGATAGCAGTATATTCTGGACAAGCAGAACTGTTTCCTGGTGATTTTTCTCTGGGCCAGGAACTCTCTGGCCATAAATCCTGCTACTAAGTATCTGTCAGAATTGACCCCGTAGCCTTATACCCTTCAACCTCCAATTCTGAAGGTTATCTGTGTATGTGGGTTATTAAAGTGTTAGTCCCGGCATACCTAGTTCCTATCTCTGAATTATTATTAGCTATGTCTGAAGCCTGATTGATTATTAGTTTACAAGATTGATTGATCACTCTAATACACATACATATCCTAGCAATTCTAGAATTGTAGAAGAAAAACTAGTTAAGTGAGTTTAGTTAGCATAACTTATAAGCAATATCTGAAATCGTTTAAGCCATAAATGATTTCAGATATTGCTTTTGGCTATTCTCACTTAGTAATTTTTTGTTTTCCCTTTAAGTTAGATTGAAAAAATATGTTTTACTTTAGGATCATAGTAAAATTTATTGAGTGATCAATCAATTGATTCTTCAGAAATGTAAAGATCTTAACAATTAAGGATTAGAAAATTGATATAGATGAATGTTTTAGTTTGCAGTAGTAGATAACTCTATTATTTACTTTTTAAATTTTACTACTATTTTTTCTTACATAAGTAACAAAACTGAAGATCTCATTCCCATTTATTAATTTTAAAAAATTTGCACTTATTCACCTTAGCACAACACAAATCTTAGTTTATATAGACCTTTTGAGCATATTTATGGGTAAGTAGAATGAGAACATTTTTAGAGAGACTTAAAGTGTAATTAATTGAACATATTATTTATAAGAAGTTTATTATGCAGATTTGGATCCCTTGCTTATCATTTACAGTTAATGATTAAAATATTCATAAATATCAAGATTTCTAACATCTACCAAAAAGTGAAAATGGTCGAATAAGGTGCTTGTACTTCTCTTTATTAGCCAGAACTGTTATAATAACTTAATGATTGCTCGGCTTATGAATGATCAAACCACATAATGGTTGTTTACTAAACTTATCCTTTGTACACTAATTTAATTTATCTAACTGTTATATGCATGTGTGTGTATATATATATAACAATTCAACTTCTCTCAGTCCATCATACATATTCAATAGTCACAATCATATACACACATAAATATATATATATAAATATATATACATACTTATACACACATTAGTTATATAAATTAAGAAAAAGTATGTTTATTTTTAAAATTTTGGGAGTAATGTGAATGCAAGTTTTTGACATGAATTTTGTAGTTTATGATAAATTCATGGGCCAAAAGCAAGATATAAATCATTTATATTTGACATTATTTTAGTGCCTTCAAGTGATACATTGCAATAGAAAAAAGATATTTTTGTAAAGTATAATTTTATTTGAAGATTTGCATATCGTCACTTTAATATATTTTTACTCCTTTAAAAAGGGACTGAGCAACATTACCACAATACCACTTACCATGGTACAGAATATTCAGGATGTACCTTTATTACTCTAGTGTATAAAATTGACGTTAACTACAGTTTTCTTACGAGATACCTTTTGAGGAATCATCATGACATCATAAGACTCATCATTACATCATGAGAGGATCATTACATAATCATTAGTTTTCTGCCTGAGTCAACACGAGAATAAGAGTCTTTTTTAGAAGGGGCTAAATTTACTTGGTCATCTTATTTTTATTAATCCATCAAACTCCTTGCTTCGATTACTACTACGAGACCAAATACATTTTTTATTACGATTATTTTTTTTTGAGGTTATATTTTTTTTTTTGCATTGACATCTATTTTTCAACGAGTTTTTTGGTAACTATCTGTAAGTAGTCGTAAATCATTTTCATCTTAGAGAACTGTACTTTACTTTCAGGTTGTTCATAAGCAGTACTTGTTCTAGTCCGCAGTTTTGTCTACTTATTTCAACGCTGGTATAATCCGTTTTTTTAAATTATAAATAGCAGTATTTCATAAAAAATTAATTGAAAAGTTTAGTAATGATTATTAATAATGATTTTGTTCTAAAAGGAGCCCTATATTCTTGTTTCACACGAGGAGCTAACGTAGAAAATGAAACACAATACTTTAGGGCTGAAGTCTCCAGGGATCGTTCAGGTTTTTGTGTGAACTTGCAGTTTCTTGACTAGTCTAATGAAATCCAGTTAGTATGCTGCAGCATAATTATGATAAATAATAGCTACACCGATAGCTAATAAATATCGGTACGAATTATTGAAAAAAAAACAACAACAAAAAAACGTAGAAAATACATTTTTAAAACGGGTTACAACAATAAAAAAAGAAAAATACTGGATTAGATTCGCCTCTGAAGCTAAAAGAAGAAAACATTTTTTTAAATTTTTTATTTAGTCAGTTAAGTTAAGGAAACCAACTGCAAAACACACACACACATACATGCACATGTATATTTATATCCAACAATTTCGTATATACGTTCACTGGCTTCTGAATTGACGTGGGAGAGTTCCTCTACTTCCTGATGATTATACTCATGGAAAAATGTTTACTTGTCAGCTGGCGGAAATTAGAGGCTGTAAGTCGTGTGTGGTTTAGATCAGAAAGAAGGAAAATAAAAGAATGTTCGCCCGAGGAGGAGAGATGAAAAGTGCACAAATAAAATTTATGTTTGGACTTTTTTATTTTTTATCCAGGACAGGATATAAACTAGAATGGTAGGATTGTGGCTCAATATGCCATAAGAATAGGATATCAACCAGTCGCTTTTTAGCCTCACATGTCGCCAAGACCAAAGAGTAAAGTCGACAAGAGAGAAAAAACAGGTGTGCATTTCTTTGAGTATGTATGTTCGACTATATAAAACTGCCAAACTGGGTATCGCTGAAGCACAAGGTTCAAGGAAAACCGGCCAAAGTCTTCTTGCACGGTGCTTAAGGCTTACATCTGATGACGCGGTCACTGGTTTGTGGAAGGATTCTCAAGACAAAAAAGCGACAGCTAATTTTGAACGTGCAAGAACGAGGTGATTTATATCTCAGATGAGTTGGTTGCTGCTAAAGAGGCAGATAACGGAAATCGTTGATTAAGTTCTTTCTGGCTCCTTTTTAGATCAAATAAAACTAGAGCTACCAAGAGTTGAACTTTTGAACTATTTAAGCCATTAATTGACTGCCCCAAACTTGTTTTCTTCAAAGGTAATAAGTATGGGGCGCCAGGCTAGCTCAGAGGATCCGTACGGGTCTCGCAATCCTGACGCCGCGGGTTCAAATCCCGCCCAGGTCAATCTTTTATTTATAATATAGAAGCTTGTCCTGAGCCATGGGTGTTTAAAAAGGTGTGGCAACCTGTAGATAGCCCCTCCCTCCAATGACCCTAAGTGGTTGCAAAGGAGGCTAACACAGCAAAAAAAAAAAAAAAAAAGTTAATAAGCCACTTGAAAGCAAGAAACATTCAGAACCAAAAAAAAACAAGAAAAAAAAAACGGAGAAAGCTAATCACTCATTTTGGTTTGACATTTCCAATGACCAGGCCCTTCCTAGTTGCCAGCAGATGCCTTATATAGTGCACGAGCTCTGAATGTAGGATCTATTATTGATGACACTTATTTTTACTACTTACCACTATAATAAACTAATAATATTGAACTATCATACCTTCTATTATCCGTCTTCATTGGTTTCTGCAAACCATCTTCTATTGGCGAGCGCTTTCGGACATTGGCCATCCTCTTGGCCGAATACATGTGTTCACTGTCACTGACAAAGAAGATGGTTTTCAGAAACCAATGAAGACGAATAATAGATGGTATGATAGTTCTATCTTCATTGGTAGTCATAATAACCCTTTTTATTATTTACCTAATAATATTGATATTAGAGAAATCTTAGTGATGGTACGACTGAAGGGTGATAATTGAAAAATAACCATACTTTTCACCCTGAAGAAGATTTGAAGAAAATCCGATGCAATTAAAAGAGATGGGAATTAGAGATCTAATTTATATTGGCCTCAGGAGAGTTTAGGTTAAATTCAGTGTCCGAAGGAGTAGAGATTAAAGATTCATCCAGTTTAATTGAAAGAGGGAGGACTTCTTCGGATGTACTAATTACAGGAAAACAGGGCTTATCTTACAGGATGACTGGAGAGGAGCTTCTCGGCCCCGTGGGATTAACTGGAATTGTCTCTTTGTGTACAGTTCAGACTTCCAGCCCCTCCATGTTCTGTCTCTTCCCACTGGAGTCTGCCGATACAACCTCTTTTAGGGGGTTCATCCACAATAGTGCTATCATCTGTCTTATTATTATACACTGCCGGACAAAATTAAAGGATCACTTACAAATATTTATATTATTATTACATAAGAGATAAAAATAGAAATTCCATTGTCCCAGACTACACTTTGTGTTGTATCTTATCCAGTTTATATTCCCACCCGTTTATGGAGAAAAGGTGGTCAGTCAATCCAATTATTTTCTTTCTTCCTATCAGTAAATGGTTAGTTGGTAGCAAAGATTCATCTTATTGAAGATTTTCTAACATTTAAGAGACTTTATACGTTATTTACTGGGGCAGATAGATTTTTATTCTATTCCTTCTCATTAATTGTTTAAAATTTACATGGGATAATAAATTACAACTAAATTAATATTTATGAATGAAAATTAAAAAAGTAAATAACGAGAGTCGATAAATAGCTAGAGACAATGTCAGCTCCTTCGAGCATAAGACGATGTATTCGTCTTTCTCGTGGGTTAGGCTATCACTAGTGTGTTGGGAATTTAATAAGTTATCTGTCTCGACCCGGTGGTATAATGGAAACATACCGGCCCCGAAAGCAGTAGATCCAGGTTCGAGTCCTGGCTGGGACAGATAGATTTTTTTATTCTATTCCCTCTCATTAATTGTTTAAAATTTACGTAAGATAATAAACCACAACTAAATTAATATTTATAAATTCAGAAGTAGGTTTTCATCTATGAAAAAAAAAAAGCTTATAAAATTATACTTGTTAGAAAATATTATTCTAAAAAGTTAAAATAAAACAATTAAAATGTAAATACTATTATATTTTTTGTCCTTTGTCATCCAGTATTTCAGTAATTGTAATATTACAGTCCTAATAATTTATGGTAAAACTTCTTTAACTGTGTCTTTCACCGTTCAGATTCTAATTAATCTTTCAGGGAGGAATAATGCAGGTATTTAAAAATAAACGAGTAATAATTTTATTAATTTTGATTTTAGGAGTAATAAAATACTTCCAAATTATGGAGGTATAACGAAGGAATCTTAGTAATTATTCATTTATCTTTCTTCTATAAAGCACCTGAGTTTTTTGTTGTTTAGAATTATTCTTTCCTTAAACTTACTTTGAGCGTTTAATTATAAATTTGGGGTACGGGATATTAAAAATTCATTCTGCATTTTTTTCCGTTTATTTTACAGTGAGAGGTGAAGAAGTTATTTTTTGTTATTTATTGATTTTCTTTTTCTTTTACTTTATTATTTTCTCTTCTAAAGAAATAACGATTGATATTAATTGAAGGGAGAAACTCTATGAGGTTTGCTATTTCATGTCAATAAGACTTCAGGACTTAAGGCTTGGCTGAAAGATGCATTCATAAGGGAATGAACTTCATAGAGCGAATGGAAGGAAATTAATTGCTTTTTGAACGAAGCTCCCACGAAGTACAATGAACACATGTAAGAGTGGGAGTGATCCCAAGGAAATGTACAAGAGTGTCCGACATGTCAATGATTTCTAATCTTAACAGACTAAAGATGGATATGAATAAAATAAGTGACAAAATGTGTGAAAGTCATGCTCACTGAAGTTTGCTCCAGACTAGCGGGGAATGAAGAGTGGAGGAACGTTCACACATCTTTGTTAAATTCGTAAATTTCTTCTTTAATCGTCGTTTTTCGTAAACCACTAAGGAACATATAATTTAGAAAATTATATTTTAAATATATTATGTTTCACTAATTTTTTTGTAACTCAATAACAATAGTGATATTTGGATTATTAAATTTCGGTCTTCCCCTAAACCCTTCTTTCTCTCATATGAATTCAATGAATCTATTCTATCAAAAATTTTTGTAATTTTAGTTTNATTTTATAATATAATATAATATTATTTTTTTGTGGTATCTAATCCCACGTAAATATAAACAATTTTTAGTGCAAGGAAACAGAACTGTCTCAGCCAGGACTCGAACCTGGATCTCCTGCTATCCGGGCTGGTGCATTTACCAATTATACTACTAGTAAAAGTCCTGGTAGGGGAAATTTAATAACTTATTAAATTCTGACTTGTCTTGGAAGCATAATTGGTAAATACATCGGCCCGAATAGCAGGAGATCCATGTTCGAGTCCTGGCTGGGACAGTTAGATTTTTTATTCTTTTCCCTTGCATTAAAAATTGCTAAATTATAATTTATATCAAATAAATTACTGTTCACAAAATAATTTTATTATTTTCGATAACAATATTTAGTTTTTCTAAGTTAAAAAAAAATATGCTATTTAAAAATTAAAAATTAAGTAAATTGAATTTACATAAATTATAATTATATTTATTGAGAATCATAATTATTTTCATTGAATCCATCCCGTTTGGAATGTCTTATAGCAGGAAGTAGTTGACTTCGAACGAAAACAAACTGGGAATTGTTCTTTGTGTTTCCTGAGTGATTCCAAAAGTCATCCCTCCAGCCTCATCTTGGCGATTTCAAAGCCAGGAGTATTCTTCAAAGAGACTCATTCTCTCCGCCTCCACGTCCTAAATTTGACCTCCTCATAAAAATTTCATCAAAGGGCACCACTATACACTCCCCCTTGTTCCACGTCATTTTCCCCAAAAGTTTTGAAAAAAAAAAACATTTCTTCTCGGATGGATTTTAAAGGTTTTGCGAGAGTTTGCACATTTCTTTCTTGGCCATGAAGTATATCCGCCTCCTCCTACGAATTATTTTTCTTCTGTAGTTTTAGTTCATTAATTAAATTGGATGAATTGAAAGGGAATTAAATTGGTTTGCTTGTAGTTCGAACTGGCGGTTGACATTGACTGAAACAAACTATCATTTTCTCGGCTTGTACTTGACAAATTTATTAAGAATGATTAAAAAAGCTATAGAATAAAGTGGGTTGTTACATATGATTTTTATGAGTGTAATATGCTGAAAAATACGCATTAACAAACTTCGAGACCGTTCTTATTTTGTTAAAAATGGTCTTGGACGGTTATGTTTAACATAAATTTCTTACACAACGTCATGAGTCATGTAATGATGAGAATATTTTCTCATTTATGAACAGAATTCGATAAAGTTTAACGTTAATTTCATTATAATTATGAAGATTAAAAAATAAATGAGGATTTTTTAGGAAAATACACACAAATATGAATATTTGAGGGAATTGATGAAAACCTTTTTTGTATTGGCTTAGAACAGTCATTGAAAGGTGGTGATAAAGCTGTATACGGATGAAGGTTTGTGTTTGAAGACCGCTTTCTGGTCCAGCACACTCGAAAGGCGGCAGGTAAAAATGAAAAGTGGGGGGTGGTGGGAGCACACAAATCGAAGTTTGTATGTGCCCCGTCTGGACAAAGAGGTAGAGGGCCCAGTTAATGGAGCCGAGCATCAGAGAGAGAGAGGACTGTCCCCGGACCGATAGCACGTCCCATTGTCCAAGCTCCCCCGACAGCTGGCCTGTCAATCAGCTGATAGCTGGTTTTAATTCGCTCCCTTGTCTACGGCGGACAGCCCATGTGCTTCCCCTCATGCGGGAAGTGGGCTTCCTCCGCTGCCGCCTCGCTCTGACTCGAGGGAGGGAGGCGTGCATTCAGAGAGAGAGAGAGAGAGAGAGAGAGAGAGGGTGGGGGGAGAGTATGAGGTAGGGAGAGAGAGAGAGAGAGAGAGGGGGGAGGGGAGAGTATGAGATAGGGAGAGGGAGAGAGAGAGAGAGAGAGAGAGAGAGAGAGATAGAGAGAGAGTGTGAGGGACTTCTAGGGGGAGTGTAAGCACTTGAATGTAAACACTACGGCTGATCCGACCACACGTGACTAAAACTCCCGGTTTTCTTTTAACCTTACAAAACAGGAACAGCGCCGACTAAGCAGATTTCTTATACTTCATTAAAGTTGGCCATGGATAAAAATAAATGGCTAATTTGACCGTACTACTCCTTGCTAATTGTATTTCTTACTTATTGCGAGGGTATTGTTGATTTCTCCTGTGCTTTAAAGAAATGGTGAATGTTCATACCTGACTTTCTGGTTCATCAGCAAGATCTCTGAAGTGTTCAGGATCAACTCCTTCGAATTCACGTTTCCTCTAGGTCACAGGACAATAAATTATCCTATTGAAAAGTATATGAATGGAATTTATNGAGGGAGAGAGAGAGAGAGAGAGTGAGAGAGAGAGAGTGAGAGGGAGAGAGGGAGGGGGGGGGGAAGAGAGAGAGAGAGAGAGATAGGGACATAGGGAGATAGGGAGAGAGGGAGCGAGAGAGAGAGAGAGAGAGATAGTATGAGATAGGGAGAGGGAAATAGGGTGAGGGAGAGAGAGGGGGAGGAAGAGAGAGAGGGAGATAGGGAGAGGGAAGGGAGAGAGAGAGAGAAGAGAGAGAGAGATAGATAGGGACATAGGGACATAGGGAGATAGGGAGAGGGGGAGAGAGAGAGAAAGAGAGAGAGTGAGAGAAAGAGGGAGAGAGAGAAAGAGGGAGATAGGGAGAGGGAAGGGAGAGAGAGAGGTGAGAGAGAGAGAGAGAGAAAGAGAGAGTGAGAGAGAGAGAGAGAGAGAAGAGATATAGGGAGATAGGGAGAGGGCGAGAGAGAGGGGGAGAGAGAGAGTGAGAGTGCGAGAGAGTATGAGATAGGGAGATAGAGAGAGAGAGAGAGAGGGAGAAAGAGAGAATGGGACAGGAATCTTCCTTCCAGAGGAATTTCAACTTGTGGAATTTCGGAGATCCTGGAAGTGGACGTTCGACCGCCTGCCCAGCCAACAGTATAATTTGCTGACCTTAAAATGCCCACTTCAAAAATATTCACTTTACCCAGTAATGAACTTGAGATTGTCTGAATAAAATTATTTGGAATTGTATAAGGAAATTTAAATGCATACACATATCAGCGCTTATATATATATATAT
>KZ806910.1:138510-161559 GCA_000696205.2 Oncopeltus fasciatus | reverse complement strand
ATTGGTATATATATATATAATGACATCAGTTCCCGAGCCTAATCCCCCGCCAGATAGCACTACCTCCCATTTGGGAAATTTACCAAATTTCCACTGTGTTGGGCTGCAGAAGAGGAAGGTATCTGTCAATTTCCTGTCGAATTAATTTCCAGGCCCTAAGGCTCTTCCCGGAGATCTTCATGAATAGGTGGGAATTCCTGGTCTAGAAGGGCCTAGCCTGTTTGACTGTTTGATACTACACGGAATGAGTAATAAATTGAGATAGTATTGAAAGCAAAAACTTCAATGTTAATTTTTATCAAATAAAAATTCATGTTTGTTATACATCGAAAGATAAACATTGATGTTTTTAAAAAAAAGATTCAATTTAATAAAAGGAGAAGAAGAAAATTAAGAGATAAGGAATTAGTTGGATAGAGTAAGAAAATACTTTTCTTTTTGTTTAACTGGAGAGTTGTTTTTTTTAGCCGTAGATATTATTAATAATGTTTTTTTTTTGTTTTTTTTTTGGATTCGTTCAAGGTAGATCCAAAAAAATAAAACATTTTAAAAAATGTGTATTTTTTAAATTATTTGCCAACGTTTCGGCTCACATTGTAAGCCATCTTCAGGACTATCATGAAGGCGAGAAGGGACATCGTGTCCTTAAGATAACATTTTCATGAGCGTATATCATGAAATTCACCCCACTCATGAAAATGCGATCTTAGGGACAGGACGTCCTCTCTCTCGTCTTCATGATAGCCCTGAAGATGGCTTNATTTTTTAAAATTATTAATATTATAACTTTGAAAGATGAGCGCACCCCTTCTCCCCTCCATATCATCCCTTCCTTAGATTCCCTAGAGATCATTCTCTTATTCCTCATCTGCACTCTGCAGTTCGTAGTATCAATAACATTTACTCTCACTTAACTCCTACTTTACGCTTTGGACAGCTCTACAGATTGCTGAACCACTGGTCCAAATTAATAATCGAAAACAAAATAACTCTTTACAAAACATTAATTAGACCTATTTGGACATATGGTATTGAATTGTGGGGCACAACGAAGCCATCAAACATTAGATGTATTCAGGGGTTCCAGTCCAAAGTCCTTTGCACAATCCTCAATACTCCTCCCTACGTATCCAATAAAACCATCTATTCTGACCTGCAAGTACCTTTTGTGTCCGAGCTCATCCCCTCCAGGTTTGATAAGTTCCACACAAACCTCCAAGGACATCCAAATCCTCTAGTCCTCTCCCTGACGGGTTACGTCCCGGGATAGACGAGCAAGGACAACAATGGACCCCATCAAAAATTACAGTGTATAGAAAATGTAAAGAATCATTTTTTAAAGTAAAGAGTTATATATAATAATAAAAAATAACTTCTTCTTTGATGAGTTATGAGAAATCTTCTTTGTTTAAGCAACTCCAGCTTACATATCATATACAAAGTGTTAAATTCCTCCCTTAAAACTGCTCTAACTGTCAATTAATCCTATTATTCATAATTTAGTTATTAGTAATTATTTACAAATCACAATCTTTGGATCCATTTGAAATTTTAGTGCCCGTTTTGAGTAAGGTGAGACAGTTCTATAGTAACCCGGAGAAATTTGGAGCAAAAGATTAAAAGGTTTAAATTTATGATTCAGGTTTTGAGTATTTGAATGAGTATTTTACATTTCAACATGTATATAATTAATTTTTTTATGGTCTGATCATTATTTCAAGAAATACTTCATAAAATTCTTGTATTATGCAAATATCGCCCTGACGTTCTGTACAAAAAAGGTTTGGGCGTTATGCCGTGGGAGGTGGGGAAAACTACTTTTATCTATAGAAATTGCATTAAAAATAACATGCTTTGTAAATAGAATTCAACAATAAAACTGGTTTATTTTTAATCTTGAATTCACAATGTAATCTCTTTTTTTGTTAAAGAATACAGTATAAAGGTCAATTCAATTTCATTACAAAAACATGAAATATATATTTGTCAAATACCAAAAGTGGAATCTGCTATATCTTGAGCCTTTTCATGGCTCGGTACAAGCCTTATTTATTATTAAGACTTTATCTATTTATTATTTATAGATAAAGTCTTGCCCTGAGCTACCCTGGCGACCCTTGAACCTATTTAATAGACTACTGTATGGGGGTAGTCAGGAGAGAAGGGCACCAGCAACACTAAACAAGCGATGGGACGAATGAGATCCGTCCAATGATGATGGAGGACCTTGTTAACAGCTGTAGGGAAATATTTGCATCTATTACAGCTGAGACTGGTAGGCAGTGGAGAGTTTGGGGTGTGTACGAATGTAAGCGCACAAGGGTAGTAAAAGTAGATTTGCGACTGCTTGTCTCTTCAGAAGTGTTCATCCACACTGTCAAGTTTGTTAAAAAAAATAATATTAATAAGTATAAATAATAATAGTAATAATAATAGTAATAATATTCAAAATTTATCAGAATGATATATAGTCAAGCAAAGAAAAAATATGAATATATTTCTAATGTGAAAAGGAAGAATTTAATAAATATGTATTTCGTAAATTAAAAACTGTTAGGGATATTAGGACATTTTTTTTTTTTGCAGTTAGAGTAATAACAAATCTAAATAATGCTCTTTGGAGAAACTAAATCTAAGAAAAATATGGATAGAAATTTTTTTAGAGATCCACGGGGAAGAATGTATATATTCCTCAGGCATATTCTATCATATATAATATTAGTTTAAAAAAAGGTACTATACGATTTAAAGAATTTTGACAAATAAAATCACTTCCTCCGTATAAGGGAGTTCTACGAAAACGCACAAGGCTTGAAAATCGGTACTGATATATGAACAAATTGTATTTAAGTAGAAATATTGGCAAATAATTTAAAAAATACAAATTTTTTAAAATTTGTATTTTTTTGGATCTACCTTGACTGAACCCCAACAAAAAAAAAACATCTAATAATATCTACGGTGAAAAAAAAAAAGAAAAAAAAAAGAAATTTTTCATACTGATATATGAAACCGGAAGGACGATAGACACACGCCTCAAAGAACACATCGCAGACATCAAACACGGACGCACGGAGCGTGCCACTACATCAAATTTGAAGACGCTTCAATACTGGCCCGGGAAAGCAACTACTATCGATGGACCATCAGAGAAGCCATCTAAATAACCAAGAATCCGAAAAATATCAACAGGGAAGACGGATACAGACTCAGCAAGAACTGGAAACCAGCGCTAATCGACAAGAGGATCCAACCAATCAGTAACCAGCTACCTGACTACTCCAGAGACCAGCCGCCAGAACACAGTATCAACCAATGGGAAGGCAGGCTTCGCCCAGGGACCAGACCGCGCCGCGACTATACACCACCTGGTGTATAAAACATGGTAATTATATACCACCTGGATTTTTAAATCTCTCTTTTACAACTCTCATTCTCTTTTCAGCCCTGAAGAAGCCATCACATGATGTGCGAAAGCTCGGCAACTATCAACAACTTGACACGGTCCAACCCGGAAAAAGAAACGGTAAATACATCTGACGACCGTCGAAGCCTACGTGAACAAGTTTAATTTATTTATTTATATTTTCCCTTAAAGTTTAGTTCATACAGTTTTAAGGAATGGGAATTTTCATAAATAGTATCTCACAATGGTATAATTTTAATATGAAGTTTCTACTTTTATTTAACCCAGCGAAATTATAATATGCTTTTATAATTTTATTTTTAGCTTAACTAAAGCCCATTTTATGAGTTCATGGGTATTTTCCTAGGCTATATACAAAATGAACAAAACTTTTGAAAATTTGAGTAAAATTTGGATTTACTCAGTCCTAGTCAGAAACACGCCCAATACAGTATAAATATAAACAAATAAACATACAAATTTTCACAAATGTATCTTGCTGCTAAGTATCTTGTTGGACTCCGATTTCTAATTTTATGTGACTTCAGTTATCTGCAGATAAGCTAATCTAGTATTATTAGAAATTTTTTTTATTTTGTTAGAAAGTTGTGAAACTATTATGCAAAGAACTGTTATTCAGTAATATTAGTCATCTTATCAGGATTCTATAATAAATAAATACATTTCTAATCGGGAGGCTTGGAGAAAGATTGGTTGCTTTTTTAAATAAAGGCATTTTAGCAAAAAAATATTGTGCGAATAAAGCTCTAATAATTTATTCATTGTCTACTAACAAACTTAGTCATACGTAATCGTACTTCATAACTAAGATTAATGTTATATGTTATATGCAAATTTGTCCAAAATCCTTGCAATGTAGCAGAGGTATTATAAACTCACGAATGAAGTAACTCGTTTTACTAGTTAACTGTTTCCACTTTCGATAGAAAATCATTTCAAATGCTTTATTTCATGACAACCTGCTTTCTGATACTTTAATAAATTTATAATATTTAAAAATTAAAAAAAAGGATCCAGTAAATCAATAAATTTTTTCACCAATCAACACGATAGTTTATTGTGCAAGTGTGTGTACGATTGGAGTGATGTGAGTAACATTCTTATTGGCCAGAAACAAAAGGAACTAAGAAAATCGAAAAACTTGAAGACATCTAATTTTTCAGTTAAAAATTATAATTTTATATGATATTTAATAATCTTTAATAAGAGCTTTCGTTTTACATTTCATGTAACAGTAATTATATGGCTTGAGGGTTCATGGGACCTTCCTGGGAAAATATGACATTACCATTAATCTCGGCAAGTTTAGAGTAACTCTCACTAAATATTCCTAAATGTATAGGCAAATCCCAGTCATGGAAATGTGAACTTAGGGACAGAAAGTCCTCTCTCGTCTTCATGATGGCCTTGAAGATGGCTTACAATGTAAGCCGAAACGTTGGCAGATAAACTTTTAAAAAAATACACTTTTTTTAAATTTTTATTTTTTTGGTTCTACCTTGACCGAATCCCAACTAAAATCATCTAATACTAAATTTATAGGATTTTGGCGTACATCTAGTTTTCATTTGTAAATAAATTTATTATTCTTTAACGCACTACAAATGAGTGTATTTTTCCGGTGGAGATTTTTCTCATGAGAAAAAAATAAAAAACTACCAGTACAGCTGAAAACCCAAGATTGACCAAGAGAGAAGCGATGTAAGAAACGGTAAGACATAACTTACCCCTAAACTTCTCTTCCTAATGGGAGCTATTACTCAATTTTCCATTTAGATTTAGCCAAGAGAATCTTAAAGCGCTACATTTCAAAACGCAGATCACTTATTTGAGTCACGGTTTGTAATTCAATTTTTATTTTAAATTATTGCTTCACAGCCTTTGAAAAATCCACTCTATAAAGTATCATTTATCTTCTTCAGGAGAAGTACAAATTTGTATTACTTGCTAAAATATATATCAAAATATTTCCATCGTTATGCGTCGACTTTTGGACACATTGATCACATTATTCTATGATTGCTTGTGAAAAATTTAGATAAATTAGAAATAAACTGCTTATTATGTCATTATCTTTAATTTATAAAAATATATATCTTAGGAATGAGCTACATAAAGAAAATATAAAAACAAATACATTTCAGTAAATATAAAGATAATATTGTAATAAACCACCAAAGTTTGTGTAGAAGGACATAGGATTCCCTTAAAATTTAAAATTTGATTATAAATAGCTTTCTAATGAAAAATATTAAAATTAAATAATATTGTATTTCAACTTAAAACAATTTTGTTTAGCTTACTGAGCCGTGAATGTTTTATCTGCTTACAAAAATAACAATTTTTTTTTTTAATAATTATTATGGAAAAAAAAAAAGAAAGTTTATCTGTCATCAGTTATCTTTAAGCTATCGAAATCATCTTGATTTTAAATTATATGTTCTCAAAATATTATAATATTGCTTAATTTATTAAAAGATGATTGTATTATAATATGTAGAGTTTTATTTAGAGATATCGTTTAATGCACGAAATATGTAATTTTCAACTACAGTTTTATTGCTTCAACTAATGAGAAAGAAAGAGGGCATTTCCATTTGTGCCTAATGATGAGCTAACAAAGATAACGAGTGAGTGTACACTTGCAGAATCGTTCACTTTCCTCGTTTAGTTCGTATTTATATTTTGAATGAGTCATAAAGAATCTTGCACTTATGCAGGCAAGTAATCTTGTTTTTCGGTGGTCACCTTAGGTTACTTTTCATTTATGAAGGTTATGTTTATTTTCATCAGTTTTAGTTGATTTTTGTATTAGAACAATTTTAGTTTATTGTTACGAACATTTATTTATTATTATAAGAATGAAAGTTATTTATATATTGTCAGTTCCTTTTCTAGAATAATGATTATATTTATTTAATCTTATTCGAGCCTTATCTATACTTTACCTGAATGTCTTCTAAGCTTAGTTGGTGGCGAGACGACAATCTTGCATAAGTTGAATTCCCATGCCTGGCACTGCAGGTTCGAGTCCCACCCTGTTAGGCTTTTATCGAAAAATAAATGTCTGACCAGAGTCATGATATCTAGAATAAGGTGGATACTTATAGATATTTCCTCTCTCATGCCTCTAATGGTTCTGAAGGCTTTTCAACAGTCCGCTACCTTTGGTTCTATCTAGACAGTGAACTAACCAGGAAGACTCACAGACAAAGAGACAAGAACTAAACAGACGTTTTGGACAGCTCTAGAGATTGCTGCACCACAGGTCCAGATTACCAATAGAAAACAAAATAACTCTTTACAAAACATTAATTAGACCTCTCTGGAGATATGGTATTGAATTGTGGGGCACAGCGAAGCCATCAAACATTAGATGTATCCAGGGGTTCCAGTCCAAAGTCCTTCGTACAATCCTCAACACTCCTCCTTACGTATCCAATAAAACCATCCATTCTGACCTTCAAGTACCTTTCGTTTTCGAGCTCATTCCCTCCAGGTTTGATAAGTTCCACACATACAAATACCAAGGGAGTGAATGCACTGGCATTTTTCTCCCCTCTCGCTCCCTCCTTGACTCCCTGCCTAGTCTTCTTCTTATCCTAGGATAAAGAGAAGATGGGTGCCGGATAGTCTATTGCGGGTTAACCTGGGCTCCTCTCTGAGGACGGGTTAAGTCCCAGGATAAACGAGCAAGGACTAATATTATAAACAATTAATGAGAGGTAATAGAATAAAAAAATCTATCTGTCCCAGCCAGGAATCGAACCTGGATCTTCTGCTATCCGGGCCGGCGTGCTAAGCCATTACACCACCAGGACGAGCTAGATAGATAGATCAGCTGGGACAGATAGTTTTTTTATTCTATTCCCTCTCATTAAAAGTTTAAAATTTACGTGGGATAATAAACCACAACCAAATAAATATTTTATAAAGGACTAATATTATGTACCCCATCAAAAATTAAGTGTATGAAATGTACAGAATAATTTTTTTCATAATAAAGAGTTACATAATAAAAAAGAAAATGGTTGTAAAGGAAGCTTAAAAAAAAAAAAAAAAAAAAAAAAAAAGTGATTTTCAAGGAGTGATGATTAGGAGATTCTTGGATAACTTTTTACAAATCTTTTAATATCCCAGAACTTTATCACCTTTAGATAGAATACCCTTAATTAAAAATTTTAACTAATTAAATATAAAAATTAAATACAAAAATGAATTAAAACCTGAATTAATTTTCTGGAACATTAGGTCATGCAGGAGAAAAATTACCGTGCAGGTCGGTTGCTCGTCAGTTTCAGCTAAGGGGATAAGTTCTGCCGCCAAAAGCGGCTTACAGGCTTATCTCTCAATTATCTCACTCATGTGGGCATGATAAACTTTCTCGTAGTTGTTTAGCGCTAAATAGCACTTATAAATTAGGTATAATTCTATTTTTATTTGTTGTATTGTTATTCTAATTTAGACAAATGTCTATAGACGAGCTGTGACTCCGCAGCACAATAAATTGAGAAGAAATCTCGCGCTGTTAAATATCCATTCCGAAACACCGAGAATGAAGAAACGACCATGATGAATGGTTTAAGAAGAAGCTGTCAATAGAATTTTTCAACATCTTATTGACTCCTTTAACAAATACCTAATGGCACATATATGTTTTTCTGCTTCTACACATTCGGCAAGTTATATGTAGTCCTACCTCAACTCCATTTCCCATTCTTCAGCCTTCCTTCCCTACAATTCATAAATTTGCTACTTTTTCAAGCTGACCTGGAGTACTCATTTTTCGACAAAGAGGCAAGAACTTGAGGGAAATTTACTGATCAATCTCAGTAGATCTTAATTGCAGCATTACACTGCAATTGCAACATAGAAGAACTAGATACATAAGTTCATTAGTAAATTACAAATACTTTAGAATTATGAAATAAAGTAACGGAATATAATTTTATTATATATTATTTCGAAATGTTTTAATAATAAAATATTATATTTTACAATACCCATAAAATATGTCTTATTAAGTATTTAATAAACATTTAATACATAACTCCATGAGTTTAATGTATAATAACTAAAATACAACTTTATCAAACTAATACAAGCTATAATACACATTATAAAAAGGGTGTAATAACCTAGAAGTTGATTGCCCTTTAATGATCTACTACTACTACACATTATAAAAAAAATTAAAACGCTAAGAACTATATACCATCGATAGAGTTCTAAAAATATCATTTATAATTATCATGACGTAACTATTTTTTAAAGTCTATCAGAAATATTACTTGAATTTATAGTTTAAATTATATCATTAATGAAATTCTACTCAACAAATTCCACTGTATCTACCCCTGTATAAAAAGTCGTAATAGTATACAATAAACTTAGTATAACGAACATCTCCCAAGAATCTCAACATTTGAAAGATATCTTTCATTTATTGCAGTATTATATGTACGAGTACATAAAGAGCTTCTAATGTCGGTATAACTAACTGAGAGCTCTGTTTATACATTTATGTACATTCATACAAGTTCAATTACAAATATTTTATGCTTAGAAAATTTATTTTTTTATGTTTAGTTTATTTTTCACCTCAGGTATATTTTCCCACAGTTTTTCTCCATGCATTAAAATCTCGAGAAAGATATTATAGTAATATAATAAACTATATCATTAAGGCTATGTTTTTTCAACAGTCTCTTATAACAATTAACATACTTGTTTCAGTTTACTTTTTAATTTTTTGTATGATCACGTCAATTGAAACCCTTAAATGTTATTAAGCCTTAATTTTTTTTACATTCTAACCAGAAAGTTTTGTTGTAATAATGTCGAGACCCGAAATTTATATTATGTGAATAAGTTTTAATAAATTGAATGTAATTTGATTTGGAAAAGTTAAGTTATAGCTTAATATCTTCTTAAGATAACAATTAGAGTGCTATTTATTTTTTTCTTAATTCACTATATGCAGCATCATTATATAGATTAACATATCTTCGATTCAGATCAATAAAGGAAGAAAGCTCATATTATATTTCCAAACTTTCATTTAATTTAGATATAAATTATATATAAATAAAAAATAATATGAGACCTAGTATCGATCCCTGAGGTACTCCCCTCATTGCCTCTGTCATACCAACTGCATGTATTATTGAATCTCAATACTCTCTAATCGGGTCCAATCTACAAGAGCAATAAGCTGATCTTTTTTTGGGATCCATAATGTCTTCTTGATAGAAGCAAATGTTTGTCAGAAATTCTTACTTGCTAAATCCTTTTGTTCCAGCTATGAGTTGTCCGTAACATATAGATCGGACAGCCATCGGATTCTTTCTCTCCCTTCCCTCTACTTATAGACTCTTATCTCCATATCCTTTCCGATTTTCGTTATCCTCGTACTCCTGTGACTACTCCTGCCACTCCTTCTCAGACCCACTTGGCGGCTCTTGAGCGGCCAGTGCTCCTCCTGCATCCTCATGCAGGACTCGTCCCACCCCAAGCGCCGACTCTCTGTCTTCCTGCTGCATTCGACCCCCGTTCATTTTCGGACCACCTCATATCTCACACTGGAACACTTCCTGATAGCTGGTTAACTAAAGAGGAAGGTTTGCCCGGGGGTTATATCTTGGAATTTAAAAAAATAAAAACTAATTTGTAAACCGAATAAGTTTTCAAAACCAATGTTTCGGTCTAAATTACAGGCCTTCTTCAGGTTTAAGGAGGTGATGGAGGGATAGTATCTCCTCCTCTAGGACAACTAAATCATGATTAGTTATACTAGAGTGGAAGACTCTCTCCTCCTTTACTATCTCCTAATTTGATTATATTTGTTCTTATAAAAAAGTCTTTAATTACAGTATAAAAAAGCAAAAGAAAAAAAGTAAAATCTTGAGTTTTGATAACAGAATACTTAAAAGAATATCAATAGTTCCACAAATGTATTGACAATTGCATACAATTTATGAATTCGATAGGATAAAACAAGTGTTAAAAATTATCTCTTCTCGAAAGTCAATTGAGCTAAATTTGATAAGTTTATCAAATTTATTTATTTTAGGCGTCATGAGAAATTGAATAAAATTGAGAATATTTTTTATTATAAAAATTGGATTTGATATATCTCATGCGAAAATCTATGAATTAGCTGCTATTTAATCATTCCAAGTAGAACACAGTGGAATTATTGCTATCCTGTTGTTCTGTCATAACATTTGGTGGATATTAGCATATAAAACTATTAACAACATTAGCAAGAGTAATCCTTGTTATTTTTGGAATAAATCAAAAATAAGAAAAATTCAGCATAAATAAATAAATTTGAAATCATTATGGGAAAAACAATATTCCACAAGAAAATAAGAGTTTAAATAGGGTGAATCTAAAATAGTCACTAATAGCAATAAAAATGTATCTGCAAAAATTATTTACCAACTAAGATCATCGTTATAGATTTATATTTCTGCTTTTAAAATGGTTTTGTATCTATATTTGTGTATGTCTGTGTATTCGAATATAACTTATTGCACACCAATTGCCACAAGCACTAAAAAACGGAAAATATTTAAAAGAATGGATAACATATTTAACCCTAGATAAACCCCAACAGTCAGGGCGTAATAACCGGGATGTTGATCGCCCTATAACCTGATCCTAATCCTAATCATCGTTATAGATTCTGTCAGGCATGTTCATTTGTTGAAGTGCGAATAAGGAGTAGGGAATGAGTAGAACGACCATTCACTGTTGAGGTGACGTGCTGATATTGGAGTTTCGAGTTGAATCGTAGCCATGCTCACTTCGGATCAGCGAATTACTTCCCGCCGTCTCTAGGGAAGGAACCACATCTGTATCACTCCCTATGTAACGCAGATCTATCATATATATGGTCCCCTGAAATTCCATCTCCATTTCACTTACCCTCACGGCTACTTTGTATAATTAATTTTACAAACATTATTTAAATGTCATTTTGTAAGTTATTTATCATCCTTAATTCCCCATAACTTATACTATAAGAAATCAGTTCACAATTTAAATATTTTTAAAACAGTCTGAAACTCGTGCCTGGAAAATATTTTGTTTTTATGTCTCCATTCTACAAATAATAATGTCGGATCATTTTTTTTTTCGATATCTTCTTCCGTCATTTACTGTTGAAGTGTGATTATATAGAAGAATCATGAAGCCCATTTGCCGAAACTGGTTGAACTAAGATTATTTTTCTGTATCTAATTTTACGAAAAGTTGCTTTAAGAATTTAAGATTTACAGTTATTTTGAGTTTTTGTGAAAATAAACATAAGATATTTGAATAATATTTTAATCGAGTACTGGATTACTCAATAACTTTACTCATAAAAATATTATTTTAATAATTTTTAAAAATATTGTTATTATTTTAATGCTGCTGAGCTGAATGGAAATTATTCCCTGTTGTTCCTTCAGTTACTATTAAAGGTAGAAGTTTTCTTACACTAACGAGGTTAACGTGGATAGTTTGGCCATGATGTGTAGAAACAACATTCGTAATGATTAAGAGCGAGGCTAATCACGTTCGCCTTGCAATTTGACAATACACAGTGGATTGCAGCCTACATACTATCTATGGGGCATTTCATAATCTGACGACGTTGTATTGCTTCTTCAATTTTATCAGTTCATAACAAATATATTTTGTATATAAAATATTTTCATTATTTTCACTTATACAAAAATAAAATGGCAAGAGCATTTTTCTTTTTATTTATATCCCTGGCATTAATGTAGTCTTGCTGCCTGTGAAGGAGCGTGGTGGCTGTCTTCTTCATGATGACAATGAGTGTAAAAACATGTGTAACTTGAACAATGTGCTATCGCTATTAGTGTTGTGTGATAAGATAGATTCTGGCTGGCTAGCTTTAATTTAAACGCATCTCTAACTCTAAACTACCCCAATAAATGAGCAAAGACTTGTTAATTACCTCTTCTATGTACTTAGCTACTCGGTTAAGCACGATTAACTTTTCTCTTAAGGGATTATTTTATATAATATATGTAAATGATTGCAAAACTGTTTGTTGACTATGTTTTCTGCTTCTTTGTTCTACTAAAAATGTAAATTTTTAGTTGTATTCAATTACTTGGTTTCTTTCCAGTAAATAATTTAAAAAAAAACCTGGACGCACTAGAATACTTGTTTTGCCTATTAAATAAACAACTTTCATTTTATTCTTTTATTTAACCGTAATCCGAATGTTACCTAACACTATGAATAATGTAAAACAGAAGAACCTATTTATCACTCCCTTTTTTTTTTTTTTTTTTTTTGCGGTGTTAGCCTCCCTTGCAACCACTTAGGGTCATTGGAGGGAGGGGCTATCTACAGGTTGCCACCCCATTTTAAACACCCATGGCTCAGGACAACCTTCTATATTATAAATAAAAGATTGTCCTGGGCGGGATTTGAACCCGCGGCGTCAGGATTGCGAGACCCGTACGGATCCCCTGAGCTATCCCGGCGCCCCTTATCACTCCCTTAACTACAGAGATATATTTACATATAAAAGAAACAATTGACATAAAATTACACACTCTGTTTTAAATCGTAATGAGATATATGATTTACGATCCAAGAAGCAGCCATTTATCGTAAAATGCGATATAATTTACAATCATAGCTGTATTTTAAATATATATTAATCTATAATGAAAATTATAAATGCGATTAAATGAAATAAAGTGCGATATTATTTAAAACCACGGTTTTAAATTCAAAACCTATATTTGTATTTTCATTCTCTATATAAAAAAAAAAAAAATATACGAATTTCCTGCTACCTCTATATGTTTATTGCTTATGTATCAAGTAAGAGCCCATTCTCAATATTGCTTTATCCAAACTTTCGATTTGCAGTAGAAAACATTTTTCAAATAAAGACTTCTTCTGTGAAAATTTTGAAAAATAATATATTAATGTAAACTGACTTATATAAATCTTATAATTGTAGAAACGTTAGAAAATAATGTACGTTTATGTGTAGACACACATACATACATTATGTATTCAGGTGGCTTGTGAGCTGGAATGTTTTATTAATCTATTTACTGCAATCCACTGAACGTGACCAATGAGGAATTAGTGGATAGAGATAGGGTAAAAGAGATTATTTTTGCGCCTATCAAAAGATGTCTTGTAAGTAAATTGTGAAAAAAAAAAAAATCAGAGCTTGGAAGGCATGTCTAAAAAGCAATGTGCTTCAAGCCAACTTTTTTTTTTTTGGCTTACTACTAAAACACCCTTTTTAGAACACTCTTCCCGTGCCAAGGTGCAGATGAGTTGGGAAGTGAATTTAGGGGTAGCTCGACAGAAACATGAACTCTTCGAACAAGTCGGAAAACTATCTCGAGAGAAAATATCCTTGGGAACACTCGTTCCTCCCACACTCCCCGTGAAAAGACAACTTTTCCGAGCTTTTACGTCCCTTACAAAGAAGAGCATGAGTTGCAGTTGGGAGTTCTGTCTTTTTTCTTAACACTCTATCAGCTTCCACCTTTTGCTGAAGTGTACCCTCAGCTGTACTTTTCAGTGCTAGTAGACTACTGGGCCGACACGCTTCTTCTTAAAGGCACATATGTCCTTGTTTATATGTCATACTCTCCAACTTATTTGCAGTCTGTATGGTGTTTATTTACAGAATTGCAGAGGGAATTGGGATGAAAACTGTTAAGAGTATTATTCTAAAGGTAATATAATTGCTGTCTCATCGTATGTTTCTGAAAGTACAATATTTTCTACAACCCTACTGGGATAATGTACCCCTTACAAATAGTATTTAAAACTACGGTTATAATTTGAATTTTCATTTTCAATATAAAACTTTTAAAAAATAGTATGAATTTTCTGCTACCACTATATGTTTATTGCTTATGTATCAAGTATGAGTCCATTCTCAATATTACTTTATCCAAACTTTTGATTAGCAGTAGATAAAATTTTTCAAATAAGGACTTCTTTCGTGAAAAATTTGAAAAAAAGAATATATTACTGTAAACTGACTGAACTAAAGTCTAGGATTCTACTATCAGCCCAGAAGACACCATCAAAGGATGAGCTACAGAAAGGCAAAAAGTATCAAAGGAAGAAATATTAATAAATGTTTCTTAAGACCGTGTACACCTTCATGTACATTACACTGTAGACTCTTTCTAAAAATGAGAAAGTAAGGCTCTTCTAAATCTAAAAAAATCATTGTTGAAAATAAGTGAATTTATCAAGGTAGCAGAACTGATGCCCATCCAATAAAACATGTACGCAGTACATAGTAAAGACAATGTAATATGCGAAAACTGTTTCACGCTAAACACAGTAGGTAATATATATATATATTACCCACCCAGAATTTTTTTTAATAAAAAAAAGTGAGTGCTAAAAGAAATAATTAGATATGAAATAAAATTAGATTATGGTACACATTAAAAATGCATTACTATAAATATACATATTGCTGTAATATTTATTCTACATCTATATTGATCAGTTTTAATATGTATTAGCATATTTCATTAAAATTGGTACAAAAAAGTATTTTCACTAAAGTTCCGGGGAAGAAAGTTCAAATTGTTTGCACCAAGTTATTTAATTTTTTGCACTGAACTGCTTTTAAAGACTGTATAACCATACATATATTTAAATTGTAAGATTTTCTTTATATTTATAAAATAAGTTTTGTTAACTTAAATACATTTATAAATTGAGCTTTGTTGCCTTAAAACTATTTAGCTTTAAGATAACAAGACTTCTTTAGTCTTGAAATAGTTCAGCTTGTTATTTTATCCATCAATGTTTTTCCAATACATTAAAAGAAATATGTACCAAAACATTCTAAAACATTAGATCAATTTGGGTGCTTTTTTACCCATGGGCGCATTTGAACTTCCAGCAAAATAAGGCAGATATTTAAAAATACCTTGAGAAAAACTATAAATTAAGCGACAATTAATAAATAAAACTAGAAAAATTTTGAGCAATTATTTGTTAAAAAAAAAATATCACACACAAACACACACACATGCCTCAACGCTTATCCAGACTTCCTGCATCCATCTTACCTAACGGACGACTATATTACCTATTTCAGTATATATATATATATTTATATGATACGATGTAGTCATGGAAATGTGAACTTAGGGACAGGACGTCCTCTCTCGTCTTCATGGTAGCCCTGAAGACGGCTTACAATGTAAGCCGAAACGTTGGCAGATAATCTTTTACATTTTTTGAATTTGTATTTTTTGGATCTACCTTGACCGAACCCCTACTAAAATCATCTAATAATAATATCTACGGTCAAAAAAACTCTCCTTTAAAAAAATACACACACACGTACACTGAAATAGGTAACATAGTCCTCCGTTAGGTAAGATGGAAGTCTGGAGATAAGCGATGAGGCATTGGGAGTGTCGTGCTGTCAAAGTGAGCCTCAACATTTGCAGTTGCCAAGCCTGACTCGGTACCCTGCGATATCGACCTTCCCTCCAAGGTAAGGATAAGCTGGTGGATCCTTCTCTGCCGGCCCTCTCAATCTCTTGGAAATTGTTACTTTACTTCCTTACATACACACGAAATACATTATATATGTGCATACCCATATGTATGTGTCCACACAAATTTTGTATATATATAAAAAAAAAGAACAATTATTCTTGAAATAAGAGGATGTTTGACAAACACTTCATTAATTGTAAGACATGGACATTGGTTTAAAGTGATACAAATAGAATTATAACCAATTTATCTACATAAGATATTAAAAAAAAATGAAAATATTATTGATTTNAGATTGCACAGGAGCGGAGAGAAGACCACTTTATCTACCATCCCTTGGGTGGTCTCTCCCTCTTATTTAAATATTTAAGGGCTTTCCTATTACTATTGGTAATGTAAAGGGGTGGTTACCTGGGTATTTGTCCATCCAAAATCAGCTAAATTAGCATCATACTAATATTCATAAATAAAATATGCCGATATAATAAAAAATAAGTGATTTTATATAAATACACGTTCATAAATAATAACTTATTGGTTGAAAATATAATTGGTATCTTACTTTTATATATCTATTGCCTCTTTAACAAATAAAAAAAAAAGTTTTTCTGCTGTAATTGTAAAATATAATTATGTTCAATATCTGGATTAATATGTTGAGATAGTTGAAGTACCTAAAGTAGCATGTGTGTCTTAGGAATGAATTTGAATAAATCAAAATTTTATTTCAGTCATCCAGTCACAGCTAAACTCGAAGACATTCTTAGCTAATAAAACCAACTTTCTTACTCCTTGGTTTCTTTTATTAAATTTTTATTCTGTACCAAACATTTTTCTAATCCACATATTATGGCATTTATACATGGAACTGATTCCATAAGAGATTTTGCCAACTACTAAACGAATCTATTTAACGAAGTAAATTTTCATAGTTTAGGGGTGTTATTCGCAAACGCAAGTTTCATTTAAAATAATTTTTCACATGTAAATCGAGATATTCACGCTGGTACCAACATGTGATTTTTGAAAATTACTTAAATTCACGATTTATATATATATATATATATATATATATATATATATATATATATATATATAGAGAGAGAGAGAGAGAGAGAGAGAGAGAGAGAGAGAGAGAAAGAGAGAGTCTCTCTTCCCCCGTGAGGGTCAGTGAGGGACGAAGGGCGAAAAAACTCCCCGAAAATTTATGTCTTTGTATTTTTTTCTCTTTGTGTGTTCACTACACTCTTTAGCACACATGTTCTTATTTACTATAAATCTGTGAGTGTGTTTATGCTTATGATAAGATCTTTTTAATAATTTAATAATTTGACTTTACAGACCTAGTGTCTAGTCCCTTGAAATCTTTGATTTGTAGATGAATATAGCGATGGCTTTCCAATTTACTACATTTATTTCAGCCAATCACATGCTCCCCTTGATTGTGCTCGGATCACTGTCATAAAGAAGGGTTTAGATGAATTGCTTCTTGCCACATACTCTCTTCATGGTTATCTCTTTTTTTTTTTTTTTTTTTTTGTGTTAGCCTCCCTTGCAACCACTAAGGGTCATTGGAGGGAGGGGCTATCTACAGGTTGCCACCCTATTTTAAATACCCATGGCTCAGGACAACCTTCTATATTATAAATAAAAGATTGACCTGGGCGGGATTTGAACCCGCGGCGTCAGGATTGCGAGACCCGTACGGATCCCCTGAGCTATCCCGGCGCCCCGGTTATCTCTTTGAAGCTGAAGTGATAAACAGAATCATTGGATTTAACGCAATGAAAACAAACAAAGAAAAAAAAAAGTTTAATAATTAAGGTATTTTTTAATCATTACTTTTCAAGGTTGTAACATCACATTAATAATTCACTATTATTTGTGACCATTATTAATGAAACATGTGAAATTTGTTTATTTTACGCAGATTCTGTTTTAAAGACTTTTCTATTCTTCACTCAAAATATTTTCAGTATTTACTTCTGTATTATATACTGAGGTTTCTTAGGTTCGAGTATTAACAAAGGTTTCATTTGATCTTTGTCAACTCTACCAGCCCTGATAAATTTATTTTTTTAATTTGTAACAAATTAGGCAACTGAAACTATAAAAAAATTTTTTTTAATTAAATAACAGCTTGTCCCAATCGAATGTGGCTCTAAAAGCTAAAAAAACCTATCAAGTTTAGAGCACTATCGATTTCAAAATTTAATGCATTAAAGTGCACTTCTAATTTCATAAAATATCTGGTACTAAAAGGTGCCACACACATTTTTCTATATGGATTAGATATAAAACACTTTATTAAATTTTTATTTCTTGAAAGCCATTTACCGTGAAGCTGATTAAAATTAAGTTTGAGGGGCGCCAGACTAGCTCAGGGGATCCGTACAAGTTTCGCAATCCTGACGCCGCGGGTTCAAATCCCGCCCAGGTCAATCTTTTATTTATAATATAGAAGCTTGTCCTGTGCCATGGGTATTTAAAATGGGGTGGCAACCTGTAGATAGCCCCTCCCTCCAATTACCCTAAGTGGTTGCAAGGGAGGCTAACACACACAAAAAGAAAAAAAAAAGAAAAAGAAGTTTGTGTCTCCATTGATGCTGCCTAATAGTTCGTTTGACATTCACTATTTACAATAATGACGAAGTTCGTGCAAGAAACAGGTATGACTTTATGAACTCATCCACAACATTAAGCATTAGAAAACCATGTAGAGGGAATAAAAAATGCATTAAACAAATTTATATACATTTTGTAGCCTAAAATATGGAAAATTTATATTTAAATGAATTATTAAGTAATTATTTAAAGTGTATTTTTATTCATTTCTTTATTTCTTCGAGGGAAAATACATTTAATTTGTAAGATATTGTGGTATCAAATTATGATTGTTTTAAATAAGTTCATTCTCTTAAAAAAAAAAAAAAATACTCAGAAACATTCCCTAATAATTTTTGAACAAAGTACTACAGTTTTCAAATGTTTATTCGGAGGTGTTAGCCGAATTTCTTTCTTGTACAATAATAATACGAAAATAAAGAAATATACAATACCATTTTCTGAATATTAAATCAAATCTTTTCACTAATGAAATCCCACAAAGTGAATTTGAAATGAAAGTAAATGGTTTGGATTTGGGTATGCAGATTGCACAGGAGCGGAGAGAAGACCACTTTATCTACCATCCCTTGGGTGGTCTCTCCCTCTTATTTAAATATTTAAGGGCTTTCCTATTACTATTGGTAATGTAAAGGGGTGGTTACCTGGGTATTTGTCCATCCAAAATCAGGTTACTCACCCCCGCTGCGATTTCTGCCTCCCCTTCAATCAACTATTCACTACATACACCAGTGTGGTGATTGTAGAAGCTCAATAAGGCAGCAAGGGTTACCGCTCAAGTAATCAGCATTACCTGCTACCTATTTTTGGATTTAAAATGTACAGAGTAAGCAGAAAATGTTTTCTTCTTACAAAAGTTTAAAAAAGGAAAAATGTCATAAATAATTATTTATTGTATGGCATGCTTAATTATGTTATTGTCATACATAACATTATTAGACAAAGTTTTTTTTCTTAGGTGGAGAAACAGGGCTTACTAGAGTGTAGGTTTTCAAATCCACTAAATTTGTATTCAATCTTCTTTGAAATGAGGCTCTTATGTCACAGTTCTATGGCGGGATATCTGAAAAATTTCTTCAGATCTTCACTAATTCTAATTAGAAAAAAAAAATGCTGAAAGAATGTATTATTTTAAAGATTATATATATATATATATATATATATATATATATATATATATATATATATATATATATATATATATATATATATATATATATATATATATATATATATATATATATATATATATATATATATATATATATATATATATATATATATATATATATATATATATATATATATATATATANTTATATATATATATATATCAGCTAAATTTCTCTGGAACTGGGCAAGGAAAGGTGGACGGATGTACTAAGAGTAAGTAAGTTTTCGTAAGAAAAGTATGTAGAATAATGCCTATCAACATCGCACCATTAATCAGTAAAAGATCAATACACATAAATAAAGAAAAAATTATTGATGAAGAGTGAGTCGATCCGGGGCCATTGGAACGTTAAGGAAAAACCTCCATCAGCTACAGATATTCGTGAAAAGAGATTATCATTAGGAGGTAATCACTTCAGGCCATGAAAAATCCCCTCCCCCCTCCCTCACTCACTCCTCATTTGAATAATTAAGGAGTTTCTTTAGGCCGGTAATGTTTCTAGTAATTTGCGATTCAACCTCGTCAGATATTTATTACAGAATTTTGTCATTCCTCAAGAATATTTGATTGCTTAAAAACATTCATAATTATTAATGGGATAATTAATTATTCAAAAACTCATGTCAGAAACTGGGTTGACATAGAAAAGAATTGGTACTTTAAAACAATTATTTATTAATTTATCCTTAATTATTAAGGTATCTGTTAAGTAATAATTTTCAGAAACCGTTTGCTTTTTTTAGCAGATTTTCCTCTTTGAATTCAAGATATATATAGTGAGTGNTGATACGATTCCGTTAACCATAAATAAGGAGTATTCAGTCAGAGTTTGTCATTCATCATCTCCACCACTCATCCCCTCGAGAGCATATCAAAGAAGAACCCACCGACCGATCAGAAATACGCCAACTGGCCTGGCAAGTACGCCCCTGTAAAGAGTTCGCTGACCATGTTCTTTGAATATCTCGAGCCCACAAAACAACGTACAAGAGTATAAAACATGTCCTAACTATTCTATTCTATGAAACTAATTGGGACATACCTTCAGAGACATTGATCGATGTCAAAATGCTAGGAGTCCGGTCACACAGAGAGATAGCCCAGTGGGTCAATGTGGAGGGACACACCTCACAGACAACTGTCAGAAATCTCGCAGTACACCTGCTGCCTGTGCCTTTTGCTAACAGAACCACCCCGCCAATTGTGAAGGCTGCCAGGTCTACAAAGATTTGAGGAAGCGGACCCAACCAACCTGAAAGCGGGTCTCAGATCGAAGACCTACACCCCCCACCCCTACACGAAAAGTCGATCCACGACTCCAATGTATATATTGTTAGTCATAATCAAAGTCAGTTATATCCTTAATTCCAGACCCTATCCATATTGCGAAAGTTTTTGTCATTAAATGATCACAAAATGAGAATTAAACAAAACAATAAAAATTCTTAGATAAGAGTCATAGATGCGTGGCTCACTTATAATATAGGTGTGTGGAAAAAGTGGTATTGGGACCAGTAAGAACAAAATGAGATTTCTGAATAATACGGATGTGTGGAGGGGTGGGGGCGCATAAAAAGGCAATATCGCCGTGCAACGTACACAGAAGGGAGGTTATGGGGTCGCCGTAAACCACACCCCTGCCTGGGTCTGGAGGAACACTACTTCATATTTATTGTTAATATTAATCCTGAAGCAAATGTTGTCCAGAGCTATCATAATTCAAGCCGCTATGTGTGTGTGTGTGTGTGTGTGTGTGTTACTCCCTCCCTGTGCATTTCATATAGATAATTTAGCGTGGGATTACACACCACAATTAATTTATTATTTAAAAATAATTTTTCCGTTTTTTTAATTTAAAATTTAATATAAAAATAAAGAGAGTAAGAAAAGCAATTTTGAGGCAATAAGAATATAGGAAAACATTTCAGTTATACCCGTTGGTAATGCATACAAAAAATTTTTTTATAAACTTTTATTTATTTATTACGTTCTGTTAAATAAAAAAAAAATTTTATAATTTGATTACAATGAAATTAAAAAAAAAAATGACATTCAATGTCAATCACATGAGAAGAGAAGGTGACCAATGACACCACTCTAAAATTATTTACAGGCGATCAGGAGATCCCCAGGAGATCACGGGGCCATTTTCGTTTGAGTCGACGGGGAGGGTTGTAGGGGTTGGAGTTGAAAGACATGGTCTGTGCTAGTGGATTAGGATGGTATGGCAGTTTACTGTGGAAAAGGATGAAGCGGGAAGAAATGAGGTCTTGAAAAAAAGGAATATTAAGATCGTAGTGAAGGGAGTAATTGGATATGTAATAGGGACCATTTGCAATTATTCAAACTTGGATTGAAAGGACTGGATTCTTTGGATGTTTGGTTGGATGGAAGGCTTGGCGGCACCCCAGATTTCTACTCCGTAAGTCCAGATAACACAAGCAAAGAGAATATTGAAGAAAATCACGAGAAATTCAGAGCCACACTGAGCTAGCTGGCAACTCCATTATAAATATTGATTAAAAATGGTAGATGTTCTATCGCACGAGAATATGGTTCAAATTAAAAACAGTATCTCGCAAGCATACAGCGCAAGTACTCTTTACTAATGAGGGGTAGTTCCCCTATTTATTATTTCAGTTTTGTTTTATTTATACTTCCTCTTTTCTTTCTTTTCTTTAGCATACCAAATACCAAAGCACATCAAAATATATAAATTTGGTCTGAAATATAGTTCATCTGACTTATTGCTTTGTATATAAGTTTGTTCATATTTTCTTAATTCATATTCATTGCAAAAAGTAATAGATAATTGTGTGTAGAAATATTTATGAATTAATTTATAACATAAACAACATAATGTAATATTTTTAGAATTGAATATAATTTTGAAAGAGTATGTAAATAACAAATTGTTTACCTATTATATGTGATAAGTGTCTTTTCTTTAAAGAGCACTCAGCTTAATATCGAATATAGTGTAAAAAAATTGGTTATTTACTTATTCAATTTCATGTTTAAACATGTTTGGATTAAAAATAAATAGAGTCATATAACGGTCTGGAGCTTCTACGTTAATTAAAATGTAAAAGTAGAAGGGGATTGTTTAATAATAAAAAAATTAAAAAAAGGTGAAGACATTAATTAAAAAGAAGTTCATATATTCATTCAGCTCCTACTGAGAAACAGAAATAATATAAATATAGACAGTTAAAGGATTCTGCAAAGTACAAATAATAACTTGTTATGAACCTAATAATTTTTTTAATATAATTTTTTTAAT
>KZ806910.1:126698-138458 GCA_000696205.2 Oncopeltus fasciatus | reverse complement strand
GATTGAATTGATTGTACCTATTTAGAAATTAATTAATAATATTATATCCGAAAAAACCATTTACTATGGATTCTTGGAAATATATTATTATTAATATTTTTATTATGTTTCCTATCTGTTTATCTACCACTCTTTCCTACCAAACATGCTATCCACACAGTTGCAGTCTACGTAAGTTAGATGAGAGACAATTAATGCAAGGGAATAGAATAAAAAATCAATCTGTCCCAGCCAGGACCCGAACCTGGATCTTCTGCTTACCGGGCACGAATACTACCGCTTGCACCCCAGGGACGAGCTAGATAACTTATTAAATTCACAACACACTAGTGAGAGCCTAACCTCGAAGGAGCTGACATTGTCTAGCTATTTATCGACTCTCGTTATTAACTTTTTATTTTCATTTTTAAATATTAATTTAGTTATGATTTATTATCCCACGTAAATTATAAGCAATTAATGTGAGGGAATAGAATAAAAAATATATCTGTCCCAGCCAGGACTTGAACCTGGATCTCCTGCTATCCGGGCCTGTATGTTTCCATTACACCACCGGGACGAGCTAGATAACTTATTAAATTCCCAACACACTAGCGAGAGCCTAACCTACGAGAGAGACGAATACATCGTCTTATGCTCAAAGGAGCTGACATTGTCTAGCTATTTATCGACTCTCGTTTGAGAGATCTCATTGTTAGATGATAGAATTATTTTCCACCAAAAACTTTTATTCTTTTAACATAGGTCTTATCTAATTTCTACAGTGTTCGGCAGCAAAGCAATAGTAATTATAACATGATTTCATAACATATTTTTTCATTTATACACTCTCTTTCTCTCAATAGTAAATTCACTTTTCGTCTATTTTACTTAGTCTCAACTAAATACACAGACATATATACTCACACAAACCGATGCCCTTACATATTGAAAAACACCCTATGTTGTAAGTAGATGTTATTTCTTTGGGGTTCGGTCAAGGTAGATACAAAAAAAAAATACTATTTAAAAAATGTATATTTTTGAATTATCTTTCAACGTTTCAGCTTACAATGAAAGCCATCTTGATGGCTATCATGAAGACGAGAGAGGATTTCGCGTCACCAGGATCTCACACTCATGACAAAACGTTGGCAGATAATTAAAAAAATGCACGTTTTATAAATTTTTTTTTCTTTGGATCTACTTTGACCGAATCCTCTCTAAAAAATATCATCTACTAATAATTTCTACGATCAAAACTTTCTCCATTTTTACTCATTGTTATATTTCTCTGTAAGTGCTTAATTATCCGCAATATTTGAAATAAAGAAACGGAATCAGGCATTTTAGCTTCGTTGTCGCAAATCGTGAGAACTCTAGTGACATAACAGGACGTATTTGGACCAGCGACGTCACGTGGCGTATTTGACAATTGTGGAAAGTGTAAGGGGTTGGAAGGGGAAGAATTGCGAGGACCAAGGAGTAGGGGAGGCGGTAAACCTAGTTATCCACTCGGTCTCTGGAGTAGATTTCCAGCTTCGCACTTCCTTGTCCGCCCCCCCCCCCTCCACCTACCACTGAGGGACAGGACTGATCGCGCTAATCAATTCCCAATACACTTACTCTTCTCCGGCTCGCATTTATTTCTCCCCGCCAATTCTAAACGGCTCCTTCTTTTACCTTCAGTCCCCGTCTTCATTGTACTCCATGCCGAGATCATGAGGCTCTCATTCGGATATTAGGCGACCTGGAGGGGGAATACTGAATCGTATCGCTCTCCGATAGAAGAAGACCTATCCCCACCTAGATCGTTCAAATGTTGTTATATAGAACCGTACAGTGCATAATGGTCGTTCTATCATGTTAAATATGTGACTTCATACTCTCCCTATTCCTATCACAATCGAGGAGGTTAATTCTCTAATGATATTACCGAAAGTGGTAATTGCTATTTATTTAGACCTGGAACTGTGGGGAATTGTTCTCAATGCTTTAATCAGGTGGATAGCCTTGGTCATCAAGACAAGGGAAGCTGTCAAAATCGACTGAGTGCTTTGGTTACCAAGCATTTTAAGGGGCATTCCTCATGAGTGCAAGAAGAAGATTTACTCAAATTCTGTAGCTTTCCTTCATATTGGAATGGGCTCTGTATTCCAACTATCGACAGTAATGCATTCCGTTTCTACTGATCTGAAACACCTTCCATTCAGAACAGCTCCATTTATATATTAGTTTAAAAAGCAACATCATTATTAGTAATATGCAACTATTTCATCAAAAGTGTAATGTACAAAAACACAATACCGATATACATAAAATATACATTCGAATATAGTATTATATTACATGATATACATTAAATCAATTAAGAAAAATACTAAATAAGAAAAAACAACGTAACATATCTTATAGCATATTTTTTTTTAACACAAACATTACATATTTTTTCTTATAACTTTCGTAGTTTCCTGGTACAAATAAATTACCATATATCTCAACAAAATAACTATTCGCATTAGCAATAGATTTCGCTGATTGGCCTTCCCCGGGGCTTGTGGACGCCACTGTCTCGTCCCTATTCTTTCGAACATCTCCCTGACATTAATCACCAAAGCTTGACAAACCATTAAAAAAAAAAAAAAACAGAAAAAAACAACAACAAAAAACCGCATACTTGTCAAATATATGACTTATCATCAGACAATATTTCATTTTTAAAATAAAATTTTGAAAAAATCTTCTATGTGTTTTACAGTTCAGGTTTGTAACGATAAATGGTTTGTAGCTAGAAAGGTTTCACTCATGGAAGATATTTCTGAAATTCTATTTATCATATAAATGGCTAAAATAAGAAATGAACTTATATATACAGATTGCACAGGAGCGGAGAGAAGACCACTTTATCTACCATCCCTTGGGTGGTCTCTCCCTCTTATTTAAATATTTAAGGGCTTTCCTATTACTNAAAGGTACATCCCCTGCTTTGGTTTAGCAATTCTTCCTTATGTCTGTAACGATCGGACCTTAAAGAAATATATATATAAAATGAAACACTCGTATGTTCAATGTAGCAATAAAGACCACAAGACAGTCTAGTAACTCTTCACTTCTCACCGACGAAGAGCGAGAGATCACCGAAAAGAGAACAGAAGAGCAGAAGTCGTACTAACCAGACATAGAATAGGTCACATCAATCTTACCCACGTGCACCTAATCACTAAAGATCAACTACCAATATGCCCTTAGTGTAGCTGTCAAATGAGAGTTCAACATTTCATCGAGGAATGCCCATATTACACTAATCTATTTATATGAAAAAACCTCCCAAGACAACTGTCAGCATCCTTGGTGAACCATGAATCCAATGTACCCAAACGTATGTGCATTTTAAGAGAAACAGGCATATATGAAAAAATGTAATCCCCCCCAACAAAAAAAAAAACAATTAAAAAAAATCAACTATGCGTTTTTATTGTTGTTGTTGTTTGTTTTTGTTTAATGTTTTATTGTAGTATTCACTATGTAAATCTAATTGTATTATATTGTTGCTATATTAAAGTTGTTCATCTATTGTTTCAATTTTAATTGTTAATTTACTTTTTGAGTTACATAATTTACATTTCTGCTTTTAAAATGGTTTTTTATCTATATTTGTGTTTGTCTGTCTGTAGGTTTGTATACGAATATAACTTATTGCACACCAAGTACTATATAACGTCATGTAAACAAGCACTAAAAAACGGAAAACATTTAAAGGAATGGATAACATATTTAACCCTAGATAAACCCCAACAGTCACGGCGAAATAACCATTATGTTGATTGCCCTATAACCTGATCCTAATCCAAATTCTAATCACCGAAAATTTTGTTCCTTGTGATTTTTTTTTTTTTTTGTGTGTGCACTGCACTATCTATCCTACCTGTTCTTGATTACTGTATATATATATATAATAAGTTCATTTCTCATTTTTCTAATAAGGCTTCTTTATAATTACATTTAATACACACACATAGATACACAGCCAAATAATTTTAATGACAGTAGAACCCTCGAGTTCTTAGTACTCTTTAAGTAAAAGTTTAGACATAAATTGGATGGTGTAACAGCTATTATAGTATTTAGTGAGTGTCCTTTAGTTTAGGCAGTTGCTGCTTGACGAATGTTTTCTTATTCTGTTATCTTCTACAGTCTTTGTGCTATTGGTACGGAAGAAAGGCCATGAGCTGCTCTCGTGAGGACCCTTAGTGTGTTAACTGTAGCGTGTAGGCCCTTTGAGATAAGCTCGAGCTCATTAACTCCCTTACAGGAGGTGTCGGATTTAATGGGAGGGGCAGCTGCACACCCCTCTAGCAGTCTCTCTACGCCTGCGCACTCACAAATTTTTTGCGGGGAGCACTAATTATCATAGGCCGATGGAGGAGGTGCGTATACTGAGTAGATTTCCTATGTCTGTGTGAGGGGGGGGGGGATGAATCTTCGACCTCACTTGGCGGAAAGGAGTATGAGGATTGAAGGCGATCTTCCAGAAGAGTAGACTGCACTGTGACTGTGAGGACTGCTCTGTGAAGGCGGGGGTGTATAAGTGGGGTATAAGTACCAGGTAAAGGTAACAAATATAAGTACCAGGTATAGGGTAAATATAAATAATCTACCAGTGACAATAACATTATTAACGAACAACTTAATACACAATTTGACACCATATTTAACCGCTACGGTTACAAAAACGTAAACGAACGACTCACAAATCGACAACAACGCAAAAAGACATAAGACAGTATAATCCATAGTCAGACACATCAAACACAAACCCATTTACAAAAAACTTTCAGAACACTTAGAACACCTCAAGAAAGTAGATAACAACTAATCCCTGCCTCAACTTATACTTGAAATAATAGACACTGACCCTTCTAACTCTGTTTGACAGACCTAATCGCCGACAAAGTAAAACCCACAGAATACAAACGCAGTTGAATGCAGACACTGACAGTGAACATATGTATTCGGCCAAGAAGATGGACAATGTCCGAAAGCGCTCGCCAACAGGAGATGGTTTGCAGAAATGAAGACGGATAATAGAAGGTATGATAGTACCATGTATAGGTATAAGTACCAGGTATCAGGTATAAGTATCACACGTAGGTAAGAGTACCACACGTAGCCGCGAAAATGTGACCGGGTTGGGCCTGGTCTGGACTTAATCTTTACGACTCCATAAAATAAGACTATTCCTAGTATATATTTAAATATAACGGGATTTAACTAACAAATTACGAAAATGAGTATAGAATATAGTGTATATGTGACTATAGAGTATAGTATAGTTCTCTTAAAGTAAGCTCTTTCATATATGATATTCTATAAACAATTATGGCATAAATTACCCAAGTGGTTGTAATGCCTTTATATATATATATCACTTAATGGTTTTTATTTATATATTTATTATGCTTTATAATAAGACATTGGAATTCTTGAAAATACATTCAGATTCTGATAACATATGATAATTATTTTGGCAGTTCCTTTCACACTGCACATTTATTGTGCAAAACCGCTTAATCGATTTTGCCGAAAATTTGATTTATGGTACTCTTATCCGAAATGTTGAACCAGTAATTGTTGTGGCGCCACACTACCGGACAGCTTGAGAACTCGAGATACTCCTGCTTGAGTATTCAGTATTTAGCCGTTGACGTAAGGAGTGTTAACGCAAATTTACTCCAAAAAAGAGTTCAAGAACTGTGGATGAAAAAAAAAAAGTGTGATTTTTCTTTTCTTTCGAATCTCAGTATTAGTCTAGATCTTAAGTTTAAGACTCGAAATCTTTATCCCACCGGATTTCTTATTCTTTTATAACCTTTATTTGCATATTATATTCTGTTAAAATTTAAAAAAAAATTTTGTAATTTGATTACAATGAATAGTAAAAAAAAAAAAAAAGACATTAATGACAGTCACATTAGGAGAGAAGGTGACCAGTGAAACCACTCTCAAAATTTCTTATTTTAAATGCTATAAAAATTTCAAATTTGTTTTTATCAATTAAGCCTCCTAATGTCGGTTGTGTAAACAAGGGGAATATAAACGTCAAAACACTGTAAATTATTCCAAAGCAGTTTATTTGTCTTTTTAACTTAAAAACATATTTAATTACATCTCCATACTAATTTAAGTTGTAAATGTTTTTCTATGAAATGATTCCTAATCTTAATGAATCAATTTTAAAATTAATGCTTATGAAATCCCTCCTACTCTTATCTTGATACCCTACAGTTTCTTGAATTAAATATAGATACTAAAAATAGAAAAAAATAACCATTTGTTTGTAAGAACCATTGTTACGAGGGAAATATTTCGTTCTTGAGATGGAATAAGATCTCTATGTCTGTCAGTCTCTGCGGAAAGAAAAAAATGAAATACTGGTAGATGTTAGCGTGTTGGGATCGAGTCAAGGCAGATCCAAAAAAAAAAAAAAAAAAAAAGATAATGTACGAGGCACCACACCAAGTGCTGAAACTATAATAGAGAGTATTTATAACGCCTTCGACTTCTCTAAGGCTAATAATAATAAACTATTATTGTAGTTATTATTTTGGAAAGATTTATTATTTGGGTCATAATACTCGTTGAATTAAAAATCTCTAGAACTCCGAAAGGGTCAAACGTAACTTAACGTTCCAGGTTTAGGAGGAAAACTATTACTAATAATAATGCAGTTAAAAGTATAATTATATCTGTAGGAAAAAAAATTAATCTCCGCCTAATATCTTATTGTTTAAGAAATATGTTAATGCCATTGTTGCTTGAATGTATTCAGTTGTTCATGCTGCCTATGGTTGTGGGAGTGTTCTGGGAGACTGCTTACTGAAGAAGAGTAACTTAATTCTGACTAAATTTTCCAAAATTAACCATAAAATTTAATGAACCCTTTTAATGCAATTTTATCTAGATTAAAACTACAATTAATCTCAGAAGATTTATCATTATTTTACTATTTATATCAATGTAATTTGATATCTGACAAAAAAACATAATAAATTATATATAAAACATAATATGTAATTTATTAGTGATGTGTAAAACGAAATTAATAGCTTCTTTCTTCTCGCTCTTAAATTTTTTTTTTACCATCTAAAAGTTATATTTTTTTTTTTTTTTTTAGATCTACCATGACCGAACCCCAACAAAATAACATCTAATGATAATATCTAAGTTTAAAAACTCTCTCTCTCAAAAGAAAATGCTTTTTAGAACATTAGTGAAGGGCAACAGCCCAAAGTTGAGGTATTGTCTTCTCGAATTTATAATCAATTTAAGTTTTTAGCTTAATTTAAACCCCCTTTTCCTCATTTGATCCTAATCGCTACCCCTCTGGGACAGACAGAAATTTTACAAGTATAAGTACTTTTTTTTTTTGTATTAAAGTAGATTAGTTTTAGAGGAATAAAATAAAATAAAATGAGAAACGGCTATTATATTTGAATAGACTCCTGGAAAAAAACTCATTTGCTTCGGAGAGGAATATTAAGGCCACAATTAAAAAATTAAAAGCGTTTAGCTAAATAAGGTAAACAGCAAGTCTAAAGGCGAATCCCTCTTCAAATTAATTAATTTCAGATATTAATTAATCTATCTTAGAGCTGTATGGTCAAGCACTTACTCAATTACATTGACATATAAGAAAGAAACTTTATTTGAGCCATTACACTTAATTTGATTTACTTAGATTAGCTTAATCCAACAAATATTACTCAATATGGGTAAGATACTCAACTCACTGGGACAGGCACTCCTATATTTAATTAAAAACAGTTCAGTGGTTTTCCGTGTACAACCGTTATATTAATTAAAGATGGTTTGTTATGGAACAAATGAAAAAAAGCTACAGGTTATTCTCACATATTTAGCTATTTGTTTTTATATAAATTAATCGAATTTAAAAATTAAAAAAGGAAATAATACAAAAATATTGTATTGATATGCATTGGCCAATAGAAACGAAGAAAAATATAAGATTAAAAGTATATGCCGATAGGAAATGTGTAATTTTAATATGTAATTAAAAATAATAATAGTATATTAGTTTTAAATGATCTCAATTATTATTAATTGTTTTCCTTATTTGCAATTACATCTACATTATTGAATATACCAATAAACGTATATCANAATTAATAATAAATTAAATTAAAATAGTTTTAGAACCTACTGAAAAATTTTAAAGTTTCCAGTTTGTGGCTCACATAATGTACACATTACATACATGTTTTCATGCAATACGTAATTCAGTAATTATAATGTCAGTAAGATGGTTTGAAATATTGCGTAAACTTCAACGATAATTTTTACAAGTTTTCTCCCTATTTATTTATTGGATTATTTTTGAATAAATGAAAAAGTAACTCATTTATTAATTAAAACAAAATATTTAATGAAATTTTAAAATTGTGACACACACAAAGCAAATTACCATTTCAATAATACTTTTGTACGATAATTACGAAAATAAACAAAAAAAAAATTTATATATCATAATAAAAAAAAAACTTAATACAATATACTTAGAAGATGAATTCAATATTTTTCATTTCGATGTATTTGAGAAACTGGGTGTCGTGTTTAGGTCTCCGTGGTTCTGTGAGCCAAAATGTTCCATATAATGAACCATAATTTAATGTGTATTTCAGTATTTTTGTTGAACAGTATCAATTTGAAGTTTTTTTTTCTCTCAATGAATATTTGAAATTGATCAGAAAATAATTTTATTATTGGAATAAATCATTTATCCATATCATTCTCACCAACATCATATTTTGCATTATAAGAACTAATTATTTAGAAGGTTACTCAAGGAGAAGAATTAATTTGTAGGTACTTATAACACGTTAAATATTTATCACTATAAGTTGATATTTTGAAACTGTGTAAATAATTTTTTTTCGTAATATTTTATTTTTTTTAAATTATTATTTCGATGCTCGGAGATTAATCCCCGGTATATCTCAGAATGCGCTTGACAGGAAAGGAGTTCAAGTGTTTCTTGTAATGTATGTTGTATTTATGATTTTCATTTTCCCCTTAAAACTGTCCATACAATGGACATTACAGGACATGTTGATAATAATACTGCCTCTTGTATCTTATTAATCCTTTATCAACCCATATTTCTTCAAGACTGCCAGATAATGTACGATTTGGGGCGCCAGGCTAGCTCAGGGGATCCGTACGGGTCTCGCAATCCTGACGCCGCGGGTTCAAATCCCTCCCAGGTCAATCTTTTATTTATAATATAGAAGCTTGTCCTGAGCCATGGGTGTTTAGAATGGGGTGGCAACCTGTAGATAGCCCCTCCCTCCAATGACCCTTAGTGGTTGCAAGGGAGGCTAACCCAGCAAAAAAAAATAAAATTCTAGTTCTAAAACTAGCTTTTTAAAATTATATTCTAATAAGATTTTCTTCAGCTTAAAGTGTTTTTGGTGAAGAATTATACTGAACTACCACAACTAATTCTAATATTTTTTCATGAAATCATGTCAAATGTTTATTGGTTAATAAATTACCTTTTAATGAGTGGAATTACAGTGTGTTTCTGTATTTTTTGTGTGCAATTTAGAATATTCTCTTTAATGTGTTTAAGTGTATANTAATGCAGTTAAAAGTATAATTATATCTGTAGGAAAAAAAATTAATCTCCGCCTAATATCTTATTGTTTAAGAAATATGTTAATGCCATTGTTGCTTGAATGTATTCAGTTGTTCATGCTGCCTATGGTTGTGGGAGTGTTCTGGGAGACTGCTTACTGAAGAAGAGTAACTTAATTCTGACTAAATTTTCCAAAATTAACCATAAAATTTAATGAACCCTTTTAATGCAATTTTATCTAGATTAAAACTACAATTAATCTCAGAAGATTTATCATTATTTTACTATTTATATCAATGTAATTTGATATCTGACAAAAAAACATAATAAATTATATATAAAACATAATATGTAATTTATTAGTGATGTGTAAAACGAAATTAATAGCTTCTTTCTTCTCGCTCTTAAATTTTTTTTTTACCATCTAAAAGTTATATTACTATGTTATTTTTAAAATGGTCAAATTTTAAGTTTCAATTAATGAAACTGATCAGTCATGGTCTTTTATTTTCCTTTTGATTGACGAAGTGGAACATGAAAATTTATTTTTCTCGTTATTTAATAAATAATATTGAGTAATTATATTATTTTTTTTAAATAATGAATAGTATTAAAGCAAAAATGGCTTCATTTGAAGGCTTTATGAACTCTGTAATTAGTGATTCATAGCAATTTTTTTTTGAAAACGGTAACATGACCCAAGGGAAATTACATACATGTTAGCAATAACTCATAGTGTTTTAATTAAAGCTACCCTTTGAGTAATGAATTTAGTTATTTTCCATTGGTGAAATTAATTCGGCCATCGACCACACCCGCTCTAATGAGAGGTGAGGTCCACTTACAGCCCACGTCATCAATATTTTATATTAAAAACTCACTGTCAACAGAATTCAACCAGTTTTTCGGTAAATATAAATTGTGGTCCACCACCTTGTTTGGAATTTAGAATTTATTAGTGGCGAGACTGAAACAATAAGACAAAACAGGCCTTTTCAAAGCTTTTCTCAAAACGTCAACATAGGCTCTCTCAAATATTTGTTTGGGCTTTTGTGAAAGTAGAACTCAATTATTATAAACATCTGACGAAAATTCGTTGAACAGCTGAACTTTAATTTACCATTTTTCCTGTATTAAGTTAGCTTTGCAATGAAATATGTGTAATTATTAAGTTCATTTAATAAAGAAAAATAATTGTATTTATCTCTAATAAAATTTTAACGTTTTCTCCTTTTGCTGAATAATATTAATAAAGTTTGTTTACAGTTATTTATTTATTTTGCTTATGTTTACACTTTGAACTTGGAGTTTTTGCATACAGGCAACTAAAAAAAAAAATGTAATTGCTCACTATAGAGTATTGCAAAGAGGAAGAAGTATTAGTCCAATATTATTTTCATGTAAACGCCTTAGGGATATGAGAATTATATAACGTTGTGTTATAAGGATTAGAAATGGGTTTTTATGGAAGCCCTTAGAATAATGGTTTAGAGGCTAGAGTTTTATATTGTTTTAATTAAATTCCACAATTCCATACAATATGAAAATTAAAAAGTCAAATAGGATGTAATTAATTAGAGAAATTGGTTCACATGCCATGTGACGCATAAAAAAAAAAATAAATAAAATTTCCGTCACGCAGAGCTGCGAAAAAAAAGTAGATTTTCCATGTTTAATTAAAGACAGATATAAATATGACTAAATTAAAATTTAACCATTAAAGTTTGCTTTGGACTGGTTGAAAAGGAAGAGTTGAGGGTTAAACAACCATCGCAGTTATTTGAAAATTCAATTTAATTGACTTTTCCGAAACTCAAATTTCTGCTAAGATATTACGATCATAAATTTTTGTTTTCCTCTAAGCCCCCTCTTCTCTCATATAATTTCAAGCAAAAATGAATTCACTGAAGGATTTAGACTTTAAAGCCTAAATGACAAATATAATTTCTAATTTTATAAAATAAGAAGGACCGGCCGATACTTAAAATTACATTCTTAAATATCTTTCTTAATATAGATTTCATCCTTATCCCATAGCCAATCAGATATGTTACCAAACTCAAATGGAGATGGCTCTGTGATCTTCGATAAGTGAACTAAATTATATATATATATTTTCTATTAGG
>KZ806910.1:113645-124095 GCA_000696205.2 Oncopeltus fasciatus | reverse complement strand
GTTAGTCATGGAAATGTGAACTTAGGGACAGGACGTCCTCTCTCATCTTCATGATAGCCCTGAAGATGGCTTACAATGTAAGCCGAAACGTTCGCAGATAATCCTTCATTTAAAAAAATACATTTTTTTAATTTGTGTTTTTTTTTTTGGATCTACCTCGACCGAACCCCAACTAAAATCATCTTAGTGTAGAAATAGTTCGAATATCATGCTTCATAATTTTAAAGAATTTTAAAAAGTACCATTTATGTATTTATATAGATATAAATCGAAATTAGTTTAAAGAAAAATAAAAGTATAAGATTGGGTTTAAGATTATAATTCATATTGACATGCATAATTAGGACTTATATGAAGAGAGGATATAAAATACAGTAGGCCATCTTAGAACTCATCTAATGAATCACCCCCAGAAGATCCCACTATTATTTTTTAATTCTAAAAAAATAAATTTATTTAATTTCATTAATTAATTGGTTTAATGACCTTATTTCTTTAAGCGGTATCCGAAGGTATATATAGTTTATTATTTCTTCATGCAAATCTTGACTTGTAAAATATAAATTTGAATTTGTTTCAGTTTGATATTCAAATTTTTATCTTGTAAGAAATTTGTCACGAACCAGAGCACAATCAATTAAAAGAAATATTAATTTTTAACATTGAGTTTAGGAATAAAATGTACAATCATATTTTTTTCCCGTTTATCTCTAGTATGTCATTTATTCATGAATGATAAGAAACAAAAAAAAAATGGTCTAAATTTAGTTATGAATTGATAGTCTTCGGACTTGATTTTTTTTTATTTGCTCAACTCTCTCAAGGATATAATCCCATTCATCATATAAACCCCACTCAGAAACACATTGCAAATATAACAACCATTTGTTCCATATTGTTTAAATTTAACAGTTTAACAAATTATGACCAATTTTTTAATTGAACAATAAATAAAATTTTTATGTATAAAGCATTCAAGAGCAGTGAATGTTTTTTTATCAAAAGTATTTTAATATTTATAAAATTCTTGGTATCAATAAAAACTTTTAAATCCGTGTTGAACTCACTAGGTAGTTAGCTGAACTTAAAACACCTGAATGGCCACAACCGAGAAAAACTAAACACTTCCTGAATCACAAAAAAAAAAAAAAAATACTGTCTCTTTTTCGCTCTCTCTTCAAATTCCATTACATTTTTAACATAATTTTTATTTTAATTCAATATTAGTGTTCTTATGATCAGATAGATTTTAACTAAATGTTGTTTTAAATATACTAATGAATATTTTTATAAAAATTAGAAATCCCGATTAATGTTCTTGCCTGTTATGCTCTGTTGAATAGTTTTTCTAGTTGAATAGTATTTCAGAAAATATTGAGATTTGCAAGATAAGGAAATGTGATAAAACAACTCTTGATGAACAGCATGAAATTGATTGAGACAGTGTAGACTATTTTAGTACTTTTAATAATATTCAAACTAAAAAATAAAATAAAATTCATATCTTAAGTTGTCTCGGTACACATCAATACATAATTGCTGAATTTAGTTTCCATTTTAGTATATATATATATACGCATAAGTATGTATATATCATATTGAACGAGCCATTTTATTCAGCTACTCCAATAAGTCGTGTCAATGCACTGGCGTCAAAAGGTTGATTTCCTTCCTGAACAAATTTTTTAACAAATCATTTGTGTGACATAGCTGGTTTTTCAATGTTAATATGGTTTGGTTTATTGTTTTTTTTTTTTTTTTTTNGCAACATAGTTATGAGTACAAATTAGCATAGAAAATATATAAAAGATGCATTAAAAATTTTCATCCTAAGTAATAAAATAAAACTAAAACTAACAGTAACAATAAAAAAATATGAATATTTTTCTTGCATAAATAAAATTATGAGTTACTTACTCTTCACCAACTAACTGTCCAAGCTTTTCAATAAGCCTGACCTTAGTAGTCTGTGTCCGACAAGTTGCAAGTGCATAGTAACGCCCAACAACCCCCACATCACAGACAAAACAGACAAGGCCTTCAGATCCAGTTGCTAGCCCTGATTGGTTAGCTGCTGCTGCTGATGTTGCCGCTGCAGTGGCCATCCTTTAAATAAATTTTTTTTTTTTTTAAATGCAAACATTATATTTTAGATAAAGCAATTAGAATCGGGAGATATTTATCATGCAGGGAGAGATTTAATTTGCAGTACCGCTGAATGCTCTGTGCCTGAAGTTAATTTATTCAAATCTCTGGGATGATAAAAGATAAACTTAAAAGGCTAATTAATTAGATGTTGATTAGGTTATACATGAATCTGAGCAATATACTCCATTTATCCTACTGCTTATGCAACGATAAAGCAATGCCAGAAACATGCATTTCTTAGTGGTTCTATTATATATGTAGTACTATTTAGTGGAAACAAAAGCATGTTTACTTAATATATTTGAATACATACAAACTTTTTCAAGGTATTTGAGATAGCAAACATTTCTTGCCTCTAACCTACGAAGTTTTGTTAAAATAATTTATGTTTATTATAATTATCTATATTTCTTAAAAATAGCATCATTTATGTAATGAAAACTGTTATTTATAAAAATAAATGTGCAATTTTTAATCTTTCATTTTTACAAGAGACATTGAATCCAGTCCTTTCAATCCAAAATCCTCAGAATCATAGTTGATGCGATTTGTATTTCATCGAGGAATGCCCATATTACACTAATCTATTTACATGCAAAAACCTCCCAAGACAACTGTCGGCATCCCTGGCAAACCATGAATCCAATGAAGGCAAACTTATGTGCATTTTAAGAGAAACAGGCATATATGAAAAAATTTAATTAACCCAATAGTCAGAGCGTAATAACCATGATGTTGATCGCCCTATAACCTGATCCTAATCCTAATCATAGTTGATGCACCCCATTACATCACAAACTCCTTACTCCACAATGACCTTAAAATCCCTTTTGTTAAAGAGGTCATCACAACCCGTTTTAACAAATTTCACTCTGACCTTTCCATGCATCCCAATCCTTTAGCCCAAACTATATCTGGTATTACCCATCCTAATAACCCACCACGCCGCCTGAATAGGAAACGGACGCGTGACCTCCTCATTGCCAACTCTTCATGATAAATATATGAAAAAAACAAAACAAGCAATTAAAAATATAATCTAAAAGGTCATTTTCACTACCCATAAATATAGAACTATCATACCTTCTATTATCCGTCTTCATTGGTTTCTGCAAACCATCTTCCGTTGACTTGGAGGATGGTTTACAGAAACAAATGAAGACGTAGAATAGAAGGTATGATAATTGTAAATAGTTATTTAGGTTGGTCATTGGGCAGCTTTTCCATCAAGCGAAGCAAACGATAATTAAAATATGTATTACTGTTCATTTAAAAAAATGTATTTACATATTTATTTTTTGGACCAACCTTGACCGAACCCCAACAAATTCTCTACTGATGAATTTAATGGCTTTTGTCTATCCTTATTTTGCTTCTATATTTTAAAAATATGGGGTTCAACCTAGCAATCAAATTAACATTCTTAATTATCATTATTATTGTTATTAATATTAATGATGTAGAACATAAATGTTTTAAAGTTACATTTTACACCTATTCTGTTATACACAATTTTTTTCATGATGCTCAAATAAACAAATATATAAAAATTTTAAATTTTGTTCTGTCTTTGAACCCCCACCCCCTCCCCTTAATTTGATTTCAACTAAAAATAAGTAATATTAANAAAAAAAAACAAAAAAAAAAAAAAAACAAGAGATAAACTCTCCCGATTCTAATTGCTTTGGAGACTAATAGATATTAGATTTTTATTATTTTATTGTATAACTAGGTCTATAAGAATCTAAGTCTGAATTTTTTTATATTTTATTTAAGTAAATCACTTATTAAATCTGCGCGAGAGATAGGGGTAGTAGATACTAAATTGAGTAGAAGTGTAGGCGATACAGGTGTGAGGGAAGCTCTGCCAGAGAGGGCGGAAGGGGTGGTGTGTATAAGGGTAGATTGGTGGAGGGGAGTGAAATGTAGGCAGCTCCTGGAGGAGCTCATAACAGGGTTAAAGCGAACCTCGGAGCCTCTTCCTCAATCAGATCCGACCTCCCTCATTCACCGGCAATCAGACGACCCCTACCCTCGTGTCATATTGACAAATTATATCCAGATACATGTCTCCTAAAAGGATATATGTTCTTTCATTTCATCCCTTAGAGAGAAATTTATAAAAATGGGGGCTTTTCTTGAATGCTCCGCTGAGATTTACTTTGCATCTCATTTAAATGTAAGTTATAACTGGAAGTTAAAATTCGCCTCGCATATTACTTCCATGTTCCGTATAGTAAAATACGACAAAATTGTACAAATGCATGTTAAATTTAACATGCGAGAAAATCACACGGAAATGACTCAAACGATTTCGAAAAAAAATGTGGGATTTATGTTCTAGACGTTTTGTCAATAGGTCTTATTTCACATGAGCTCGGTCAATTAATTGTAAGGGGACTCTAACGACCAAATTGTTCTACCTATTGACCAAGTATTTCTGTGTGATTTTAATTGAACGCATAACGCTTTACGTGTCTTAATTAATTAGTTAATCAGCAAATTGGTCCATTGTGATTAGGATTTAAATGAAAATTTAAGCAGTATAAAAACAAATTTATAGATAAATATGTTTAATATTTAGTCTAGAGCAATGAAACTATAAAATAATTTTGTTCGTTGAAAGAAATGAATGTTTCAGAAGTTATATTGCACAGTTCGAGTGGGATTTTATCTGATTTTTAGTTTCAAACCGTCTTGGAGCCATAACTACTTGTTTTTCGTAATGAAACTTTGCATGTCGCTGTTAAGTGCAAGAAAAAATACGAAGTTCGAAAATAGCAAAATTGGGTAGTAGGAATAGGAGTTACCTAAAAAGTCAAAATTAACTTTTTTGATGCTGTAGTCGTACATTCAAACTCAAATTTAGCTACCATTCTACATCCCTCGAAAAAGTTAGTCAATAAAGTATATTGACAGAGGGTGGCCGAAGTTTAAAAGCGTAATAACTTTATTAATATTAAAGCTATAAAAAAAAAAAAACATTCTAAAACCTAATAAGCCTCTAATGTAAAAATTCCTAAATTTATGTTTTTTACATTTTTTTAATATTTAAAACGCCCTAATAGCTCTTAATAGGAAGATAATTAATACTGTAATATGTAGGGTAGGTCAGAGCCTTCTCTTTTTATACTAAAGATCTAAATTCGATATTTATATATTTTTTATACAAACTTTTGCTTGGAAGGTTTAAAGTAAATATGTTAATATTTTTTAAAACTATTATTAGCACATCGACTACTATAGTCTAATAATAGGAGAAATCATTAATATCTTCCCTGTTATTAGAATAAATTATTATGAATCACTTTAGGTAGAAAATTATATTTTTTGATGTTCATGTCCTGTAACATATATTTTTAAAAGGAAGATATTTTAAAATTTATTTTTAAAAGGAAGTTATTTAAAAAGTACCGTGGAAGGTTTAGCGTCTTATCGTAACTTATAGTAGTCTAAAATAGTTCTAGACTCTGAGATGTGACAAGAAACCTCCCCCGGGGATCTCTCAGACATCACATCGCCCTGATGATGACTTACAGGTTTAGTCGAAACGTCGGCAATAATAAAAATAATTACCTAACAATTTTGAAGTTTCTTATCGTAAGGTTAGTTTAAAAACCAACTTTTCTTTTCTGATTTTTAAAATAAAATTAGTCACTTACTCCAATTTAAATACTTACTTAATGAATTTTAAGCTATTCTCTTAATAAAAAAAATATTAAAGCATATTGGAAATATTATTTAGTTTAGAAGGGGTAGTGTCATGTGGAGGAGCAGTAATAATATTAAATAGAATAGTAACTAACCTATCCCCTACAGATAGGGGATAGTATATAACAGTGGATGCACGATCGACAAATTCTCGAATTTCCGATAACGATAGACGCGATAGTGTTTGTTTTGTGTATTTCAATAGCATCCTGGAATATTGTGTGTCGGTCTGTAATGTATTTAAAATCGGAGAGCAGCCATTGGTCTGTCATCGTTATGTTATGGTCAGGAACTACAATTATTAGCGGCACTGTCTGTTGTTGTACGCGCAGTCGTGAATGAAGTGGAAGTGCGGTGTGTTTGTTTGTGTGTGTGTGAACCCGAACTAGAATCCGTCGTGTATGCGCCCCAATTGAGATAATTACTTATGGACGTCCGTAAGGAAGTCTCGATACGACTGATGTCGTCCGGGGTGCCAAACGGAATGAAAAATTGAGTCTCTGATATAGTATTCAGAGTTTGCAAATAGCTCGGCGAGTCCGTCTGGTCCGTCGAGGGGCCGTCCGAAAACAAAATTTTCGACAATGTCATCAATATGTGCTCCCACATCCGCGGGGCCGGATCTGTCAGTGAAAATATGTGCCGTGTTGCTTGGGTCAGAAACGGTTTTAGTTCGGATGCGTGTAATATGTCGGTCGTCAGGACTGTTATGAGAAACTGGACGACGGGTTTGAAGCACGCTTTTTTTTTCGTCGCTCTCTTCTTCGCCGGGGGACCATCTGAACACGGAGCCGCCACACTCGTTTCTTCTGCTTGGCCCAGCATGTGTTTTTGAGAGTAACATTCCTCGTCTGGCTGGAAATAGAAATCGTAATCAGTATCCCGCAACGGTATATAGAATGGGCCCCACACCTGGCCCGGTACGAAATAGTGATAGCGGTTTACTCACCATGTCAGCGGGAGAGAAGGGTAAGAACGGGGTGATGACGCAGCACGGAACGTGGCGCTTGAACGAACAGACTTAGAATGTATAAAGACTAAGAACAATTCTCAATATAGCGCATATATTAAGGAAAGCGGGCGGACGAGTGCTACGTGCTACACCTATACTCCTAATCACGGATGGTGTGGACAAATGGGATCTTCATTAACTATAAAAACGAAGCAAACTTTTAAGGCCCGAATCGTGACAGCCATATGAGCTGGACAAAGCGTCGAATGCTGCAGGGATTGGAACATTTAGAAACTGGTACATAGGAGTAGACAGAATAAGTATGTTGCTTATATATAACCTATCCCCAACAGATACAAATGGGAACTTCGTTAACTATAAAAACGAAGCAAACTTTTAAGGTCTGAATCATGACAGCTATATGAACTAGACGAAGCGTCGAATGCTGCAGGGATTGGAACATTTAGAAACTGGTACATGGGAGTAGACAGAATATGTATGTTGCTTATATATAACATTTTGATATGTTCAAAGATGGTGTAACTCTGACTTGGTTCTGTAGCGCCCACCATATGAGTATCAGGGTGGTTTGTCTCATGTCGTTAGCATTTGTACGGAACATGGAGAGCTCCCAAACAAAATCAAAAGAGTATCGTCCTTGTATCCTTTCACGCGCGCCCATTAAATGACCTTCTATTGTATACCGAAAACTGATACAACTTAACGAGAGCTTTGAAGTCCCTAAATGAGGATGACATTTAGTTGTTACTAGAAACAACTGAAGAACCTTCATCGTTGGTCCACTTGAAAGTAAATATTTTTTTAGAAAAAAACGTCGTCATTATTTCCTCGAATATGGGTACTCAAAATCAATACAAATCAATAAAAATTTAAATTGCTACACATAACAATTTTCAAATCTCGACTGGCATTTAAAAAAATAACGGAGTCGAATCACCCTTTGTAGCGTATTTGTAAATGTATAAATTCATTTTTTTTTTTTTACTCCACGATTTATTAAGCTGAATTTATTTATCTATCAATGGTTTATTCAAGGCATCCCAACATTTCTGAAGTTTTAGCTGCAACACCAAAAGGTTAAATTTACTATTTATTGAATTTCAAGTCATTTTGGGATTCCACTTAGCTGTAAAGCCGACCTAGGAGAACTAAAAAAGACCATTTTTCGAATATTAGCAATCACAAAGTACCAAGCAGCGATATTAAAGATGGAATTTTAATGAAAATAAGAAAATAAATATGTGGGGACAAGAATGACACCACACAAAAGGTGGTTTTGAAGGGCCTTAAAGGTAACCCCTCTGGCATCGTCAGGAGATCTCCTGTTGACTCGGAGATTGATTTGAGGGCGCTACATTCACGCCTGAGGCTGCAATGTAAGAGTACCCACTGTATTTGGTACAATACAATACATTGTACCCACTGTATTTGGTACAATACAATACATTGTACCCGCTCTATTTGGTAAACCCCATGACTTTGGGGTGAAGATACAAAGCCCCATGAAAATAGCCTTGCTCAGGCACTTTCTAATCTTAATGAATGCGAAATTTATCTGTATATTGATAGCTCTGAGAAGGGGAAAGAGGTTTTGGAGCAGGTGCTTGGACCAAGGGAAAAGTAATTGGATTTTCCTTCTTAGACTATACAGGGACTAATTGGATTGAAGGAGAGGGAGTGGGTAAAGGAAGAACAAATTGGCTAATCAATAATATCTCCGTCAATATTAGCGTAACAACGAAAATATGTTGAATATAATATACGGAAGATTTATTTTCGCAACTTATGTGCTATAATATTCTACAAGAAATTAATGAATAATAAGATATTTGAGAAATGCTCTGCGGATATTAAGCAATTACTCCTTTTTCCACTTGTAAATATTTTAGAGCCAATTTTAAAGATTTTATCATTAGTGTCTCCTGTAGTTTTAAATCATGTTCTCACTTACATTTGTAGTTTTTTTTTTTTTTTTTTTTTTTTTTTCTGTGTTAGCCTCCCTTGCAACCACTATGGGTCATTGGAGGGAGGGGCTATCTACAGGTTGCCACCCTATTTTAAACACCCATGGCTCAGGACAACCTTCTATTATTATAAATAAAAGATTGACCTGGGCGGGATTTGAACCCGCGGCGTCAGGATTGCGAGACCCGTACGGATCCCCTGAGCTATCCCGGCGCCCCCACATTTGTAGTTTATGAAAAACTTTAATGAAAAAAGGAAATTGCTTTGTTTACACTACTCTTGTGTGAAAAACTTTTCAATATACTCATCAGAAAAGACCCTAGTCAATTTGTTCCAATGTGCTTCAATGAAATCAAATTATATATTTAAAAAAATCTTTTATCACAATATCTCCATGCTTTACGAATGGTTAGCGATCTACAACTGATCTACAGCGAAGTGAAAACTAAACTTCATTTCCTATTCATTTCCTATCAGCTAGCACTCAATTTCTGTGTACAAAGCAGAGTTGATCATGGGTTTACTGGAATTCCTAGTTCCTCATGAATTAATGAAGTTAATCAGCATGGCTTTGAATAATATGGTTTCTGCTGACGGTAATCATAGCTTCTACTTTATTCGTGATGTAGTACTCATGGAGTTAGTCGTTTTTACTCAATAATCAGTAAAATCAAGAATTATCAAGAAATTTTGAAAAAAATTTATGTAATTTAAAAGTACAGTTTTCATGGATTCCTTCTCATTCAAGGAATTGCTGGAAACGAAGCAACAGACAGTGCTGCAAAAGAAGTTGCCAAAATGAACATTAAGAGAAGGCTTAATAGAAGAATTAGAGAAAATTAGATTCCCAGTGCGGTCTGAGATACCTCTTACGAACAAATTAGGAAGAATCAAGCCAACAACCAAACACTGCATAAGTGCAGAAAGAGGTAATCGGAGAGAAGAGGTGGTGAGAACGAAGTTTAGGGTAAGCCACACTAATCTTACTCATGCATACTTAACAAAGAAGCACAGCCATAGTGGAGGTTAACATTTGGAACCGCATATTGCGTATATAGTCAGAAACACGTAAATATATAATTAATACAAATTGAACTCAAGGATATATGCAATAGGTTGTTTTACGAAGGAAAAAAGTGAAGAAAAAGCGACTGCCAAAAGAAAACAAATAAGAAATTTAAGAATTTTGAATAGAAAGTACAAAAGTTTTGTATTAAATGATGGTGGTAACATATTTATGGCTTATGCCATTTATCTAATTTATATATCTTTTGTGAATGTCACTTCTGAGGTACAGGAATTAATACGAGCAAAACCACCGAAGATATTTCAAACGGGATGAGGGAGTGATCTTTAATAAAACACCTACAACACCCTGATATTCATCCAATTTGAATAATCTTTTTACAATTTGTAAATATTCTTAAACTATTATTTGTGAGACCAAATCACGATCTAGATATTGAAAAATAAATAGGATTGAAAGTTTTCTTGTATTCTGATATTTAAATACTAGTTCCACGTAATCCAATTTAAAGTTCAACATAACGCAATTCAACTAAGAAAAGCTGGGAAAAAAGACAAGTCCAAGCCACAATAATATATATTATCATATTATGTAATAAAATATCTGTGCCATATATATATATATAT
>KZ806910.1:39113-50057 GCA_000696205.2 Oncopeltus fasciatus | reverse complement strand
ATATATATATTTAATAATATTTAATTATAAATATAATAAAGGATAGTTTTAGTTGTCTTTCATAAAGAAATTTTTTTATATAAATTTTTTGCATATATGCATGCATGTTTGTGCGTGTGCGTGTATAATAGTGTGTGTATTCGTTTATTTAATTAATGAACATACTATATCCATTTAAAAAATGTCTCCCTACTTCTATAAAATTTACTTTTTAAACGCTTATGCAACTTTTAATTTTATTTTTGAAATATAGAAAACTTCTAGGTGAAAATTTTATGTAAACTAGTTGAATTTTTAGGATGAACTGCTTGTCGTTAAAATATTTATTTTCAAACCTTCAAACAATTAATACATGCAACTTAGAGTAACTTTAGAATGTAATAAATTTAAAAAAATTGAAAAATTTAAAAATTGAAAAATTTTTGTATTAAAATTTATTCAATTGGTATTTATCAATTGAGCTTTCAAAAATAAATCGCTGCTCGTGCCGCAAAAATATATTTCAAAAATAGGTCATAATTTTGGCATATCCAAGTACAGTTAGGACATGATGAAACTTTGAGAGAGACTAAGATATCACCAATTGTGGAATTTCCATAAACTTCGGTGGAAAGGCTTACAAAGGCTGTTATTAGACTCTGCAAGGGGTGAAACTTTAATTTAGGGGGTAGTACCAATCTCGGACTGTCCTTTGAGTCGCCCCAGCCAATAGCATCCACCACCCTCCAATATCCCGGATAGCTCGCGATTCACTCCCTCTTGAGTCTACGAGGTAGTCAATTTTACACTGCAATTGTACAACTAGCAGGCATTTAAATGTATAGAGAAGAAGTGAGAAGGATAATTTGTTTATTTGATGATACGACGTGGGATTCTCCTTTTTAATGGTTAACATGAANGGATCCACCTTGACCGAACCCCATTAAAAATTATCTATTAATAATACGTATGGTAAAAAAAAATTTCCATTTAAGTCATAGTTATAAAACATAAATAATTAAGAAGTTTAATAATAAATAAATTAAAAAAAAGAGGAGAGTTTAATAAAAATAACAACAAAAAAAAATTATTTAATTTTGACAGCGTTAAAACCTATCCCACGCTGTACAAGAAAACTACGTAGTATTTGCTTCCAGTGCATTTTTCTGGAAATGCCCTTCATACATGTGATTGCTATTGAATATGTTATTATTTATAAACTATTTCAGTGGAATATAAATCAAACTTATAAAATGTTAAATTTTTATACATTTTTTTTTTCATAATACCAGATGAAAATGTAAAGGATATTCTGGCTTGGAGAGAGATATTGATGGAATCAGAGTCTGAATAGAAGAGCTGCCTGATGCCGAAGAGTTAATGCTCTTACCGGCTGAGCCTCCACGTCGTGCAAGATATTGGAAGAGAGTATCTCTCCGACCACTAGCTCATTCCCTGATACCGTATCCTGGCCATTGGTTCATCCCGCGATACCCCAGCCGTGCTGTCCGTCGGTTTATCCCTCCCTCCCCTCCCCAACACAAACCCCAACCTTACCTGTCCTCTCCATCATTCACAGATAGCTTCACATGCAATGACTCCCTTGATGATGTTCTTCGTACATTTGCTTCCCTTCATATCGGTTCGGATCGGGAAAGTTAAAGGAATATTTAACAATTAAAAATAAATTGTCCCCTACATACTAATTAAAAGAAAATTAGAGCCAGCTCTCATTACTCATCAAACTCTATTAACTATTACCCATGGGGCAACACGGTAGATCATGGGATCTGTTCGGGTCTCATATTCCGGGAGCATTGGGTTCGAATCTCGCCTTTGGCAAACTTTTATTCTTTAATAAATGCTTTTCCTGAACCATGGATGTTTAGAAAGGGATGTCAACCTGTAGATAGCCCCTCCCTCCGTGACCCTAAGATCGGGGGCGCTGGCGGGCTGCTTTTATAACTTTATGGATGTGACGAGACAGACCTAGAATATTCTATAAGGATTTATTAGTAACCCTTCTTCCCTTCCCAAGTAAAAGGAAGCAGATGTCATCCTCCAATTTGCTCCTTCACGTACAGGTATGGTCCACACACCACCTACATCCCTCCTTTTTAACAATGCTAAGAATGATTCAATTTTATTTCCCGTATTATAAAGGTCAGCCTAGAAATTATTAAAACTTCAAATTGACAGAGAGTTAATTTTCATATAAAATTAATTCATTCTAATTTTATTTATATGTTTTACTCTACTTTACCTTTAACAGCTCTGCTTGTTAATAGGTTTATTTTTTATTTTTATACTTCATTTTTCTTATTTCATTACCTAGTATGGTGGTTATTTAGTACTGACATTTTCAAAGAAAAGAAAAAAATTAAAAGTAAAATATTTTTGGAAATACAATGTTTATATTCGCTAAATGTGACTGATGTATTATATTTACAAGATCAAAGCGACTACAAAATGTCGTAGATTTCCGAAACTGTTAAAGAAGTATTTGATATCACTCATCCTTTTCTTTTAATACGGATGTTAAAAAAGTCTATTTGCCGGAGAATGAAACATCCAGGTGGGTAAGAAGATTGAATAAATATTTAAAAGAGGTAAGGAAGTTGAGACTTTCATTGATGAAAAACCTTTTAAGGGCTTTGAAGAAGTTTTAACTCCCTCGTCTCCAGTCTTCCGAGGGAGTCTAAAGAGGCCTTACCCTAGTTTATATATTCTGGAAAACTGAATTCCCAGAGCACAAATGATTCTTCTTATATTGCGTAACTCAATATAAAGCACAAATATTGCAGTGAATAATGAGCTTGCGCTGTTAAATTTGCCAATTCAAGTTATGTATTCTGGAAAACTGAATTCCCAGCACAAATGATTCTTCTATTATTGCGTAACTCAATATAAAGCACAATTATTGCAGTGAATAATGAGTTTGCGCTGTTAAATTTGCAAATTCAAGTTATGTATTCTGGAAAACTGAATTCCCAGCACAAATTATTCTTCTATTATTGCGTAACTCAATATAAAGCACAAATATTGCAGTGAATAATGTGCTTGGGCTGTTAAATTCGCAAATTCAAGTTAGGTATTTTGGAAAACTTAATTACCGGAGCACAAATGATTCTTCTATCATTGCGTAACTCAATATAAAGCACAAATATTGCAGTTAATAATGAGCTTGAGCTGATAAACTGACGAATTCAAGTTATATATTCTGGAAAACTGAATTCCCAGCACAAATTATTCTTCTATTATTGCGTAACTCAATATAAAGCACAAAAATATTGCAGTGAATAATGTGCTTGGGCTGTTAAATTTGCAAATTCAAGTTAGGTATTCTGGAAAACTTAATTGATGGAGCACAAATGATTCTTCTATTATTGCGTAACTCAATATAAAGCACAAATATTGTAGTCAATAATGTGCTTGGGCTGTTAAATTTGCCAATTCACGATAAGTATCCTGGAAAACTGAATTCCCAGCACAAATGATTCTTCTTATATTGCGTAACTCAGTATATAGCACACATATTGCAGTTAATAATCAGCTTGAGCTGATAAATTGACGAATTCAAGTTATATATTCTGAAAAACTGAATTCCCAGCACAAATTATTCTTCTATTATTGCGTAACTCAATATAAAGCACAAATATTGCAGTCAATAATGTGCTTGGGCTGTTAAATTTGCCAATTCAAGTTAAGTATTCTGGAAAACTGAATTCTCAGCACAAATGATTCTTCTATTATTGCGTAACTCAATATAAAGCACAAATATTGCAGTTAATAATGAGCTTGAGTTGATAAATTGTCGAATTCAAGTTATATATTCTGAAAAACTGCGGAATAATGAAGAAGAAGGCAGTAAATAGTTTTCAGATTAAATTAAAGAAATGAAATATTATCTTTTAAATTTTTATTTCTGAAAATCTAAAAAAAACTTATCATTATAATCAATTCTTATATTTAAATCTCTAATTTTATCATTTAGTTGAGAAAAATATTTCAGAAAAACTCTAAATAGAAACGTCAGTAGGATATGCAATTTGGAATTCTTAACAAGAGATATTTCTCTTTCATTCAAAATTCGTCTGGCAATACTGTGTCAACAATTTTTATATAGCTCTCTGTTTTGGGCTGGGAAGCAATATTATCCTATAAAATACATTAATTAGTTTTATTAAATACAAACTAATTTAATTTAATAAAAAATTACTCTTCCAATTCTTCTGTGCTTTATTATGTATGAAAAAATTAACTTAACCTCACTTTATTTACACATGCCGAAGCAGCATTTAAAATAGTTTTTAATGGTTATATATTTTTCTGGTCTTAATGTTAAAGAATTAGTAGAAAATACAAAACTATCATATATTGGATTTAAACTATTAAGAGAAAAACAGGAGAATTAGTAATTAATGAAAACATTTATGAAAGTAATTTTTAACAATGGCTTTATTTTGAGTACTATTATTAATAAAACGGAAGATGATATTAAGTAGATGAATAACAAAAAAAAAATAGTTACTCCAAACAATAACTTTTTATATTTAAAATAAATTATAATCTTAAGAATAACTTTAATAATAAATTACTTTGATAAGAGATATATATGATTGAATATCAAATGGACGATAAAATCAAGTGCTGAATTACTATTTTTAAGCCTGAAGAAAAGCCTGAAAATGTAATTCATTCATTTTCTTAATGAATGTCTTAAATCACAAATTCTAGCAAAATTCATTGAAATAATATTTATTAAAGGAATAGTTTGATTGTTGAATTGTTTACAGCCATGTTAAATAAGAAAGTATATTGCTGAATTATATTTTTTGAATATGTTATGCTACATAAATGTAGAATCCTTGTATTATTATTGATAATACTAAGCAGAGTTGTGTTATTTTAGCACAATTTATATTTAATTCATGTCATATTTTTAGTTATTCATAGTTATTCTTTCCAAGCTAGAAATATAACTTATTTGCTGTGTTTTAACTTATAGATATTCAATTTATAGATTAATTCGTAGTTTAAGTAATAGTTATAAGGTTAGAAAAATTTAAGCCAAAAACCCTTTGATAAGGATAATCAAGAGTAAAATATCTGTAAATATGTAAACTTATGTATATGTATATATTTAAAAGAAAAAAAAAAGGCAATAATTTTAGGGAAAAAGAAGTGACATACTACTTGTTTACTTGTCTGTAATTTTATTCCAGCTGTAACGCAAACATCAGGCTTTTATTTGTTTTTGTTTTTTATAATTAATTCTTAATTATAACTTAAAAATGATAATAAGTGAGTTGCATTTTACACGCTATATGTTTATTTATTTTTTTCATATTTGCTCCTCCTTCATTCGATGTCATCTGTTACAAAATTCACATAAGAGCATAAAAGAGAAACTTACGTACAGATATTAAATGTTTTAATATTAAAATTATAAAGCTTTATTTTGAAGCATGTTTTCATAAGGGCTCAATACATATCTAAAGAGTTTACTCTAACATTTACATGATAAAGTTTATAAAAAATTACCTGGCAAACATGTTTGAGTGTAAATTACTTGTTCTTAAGAGACTTTTCATTTTGTCTTAGATAGGAACATGAAATTTCTGAGACATATTCAAAATGATCCGGTCAAAGCAATAAAATATTTTTTATGGAAAAAAAAAAAGAATTTGGGTTCATAAAGCAAATATGGGTGTCCTAAAATAAACGCAAGATTTGAAATTAATAAAAATATAGTTTTTTACTATTTTTATTGAATCATAAAGTACCTAGGTTAGGGTTATTTATGGAAAAAAACATCGGGCAAATGTGTTTGCCACACAGCCCGTGAAACAATTCAATTACTGCATGAGACATCTCCAGGTCGTGTACTCTCTCGTTTCGGTTATCCGAATTAGCCCCCTAGATCGTGTAATACTACACAATTAGATTTCTTTTTATGGGGTTGTTTGAAATCACAGGTCTATGTCAACACAACATGCCCACAACCACCCGTACATTAAAGGAGGAGCAAAAGGAGAGTTTGTTGACTGTAGATATTATTCTAAGATGATTTTAGTTCGGGTTCGGTCGAGGTAGATCCAAAAAAAAAAAACACAAATTAATTAAATGTATTTTTTTAATGAAGGATTATCTGCCAACGTTTCGGCTTACATTGTAAGCCATCTTCAGGGTTATCATGAAGATGAGAGAGGACGTCCTGTCCCTAAGTTCACATTTCCATGACTGAGTCAGAATCTTCATGATAGCCCTGAAGATGGCTTACAATGTAAGCCGAAACGTTGGCAGATAATCCTTCATTAAAAAAATACATTTTTTTAATTTGTGTTTTTTTTTTTGGATCTACCTCGACCGAACCCCAACTAAAATCACCTTAGATTAAAGGAGGAGATCTAACGCTGCATCAACAAAATTCATCCACATTTATGCGCAATGGTCATATAAAATTTGACAAGCCAGAATGCATGTGAATACTAAGCTGTGGAGGCCATTGTCTGATGTGTTCTATGAATAACCCTATCCTATGTACATTATGATTAAATTTTTAAAAAATAACAAAAAAAATATTAAAAACTGAATTTTCTTTAAATTCAAATATTGCGTTAATTTTGGGACGAATGAACTGCCACTTTCCTAACTCGCTTTCAGAGTTCATGCTCTTAGAGAAGAAATTATTCAATTAGCGAGGAATGGACCATGACAGCGTAATCTTTTTGGAAATTTAGGTTGCAGAAAAATAGAGAAGGGAATCCCACCAGGGAATTTATCGTCATGAGACTTTGAGGCAGAATTGAGGGACATTGGGGGAAAAGTGGTAGGGGTTGAATCGTTAAGGAGAATTGTAGGTGTTGGGAGAGATAGCCCGGAGAAGGGTAGCAGAAGAGAGGGGAGAAAATTCGGGGGGAGACCCTGAGGTGGGAGATTACAGGGTAGAAGGATTGTTGGAGAAAGAGAGAGAGAGAGAGTGGGGAGAAGCAGAACGTAACCGAGTAATCAATCTAGGGGAGGGGGGAAGGAGAAAGAAAGGAAATGAAGAAATAAATGGAGACAAAGATTGAAATTCCGAAGACCTCCTTCGGTGATTTTCATCTACCTTCATTTTATATTTAAAATTCACTAAAAAAAAAATATTTTAGTAATATAAAGCTGAATATGATTTTAATAAAGGATAAACCTGTTTATATCATGTCTGGAGAGATCTCCGAGGAGGGTTTGTGGTCACTTCTCAGAGTGCAGAGCAAAGTGTAAAGCCAGTGTCCAGACATCACTATCGCCCTGATGATGAATTACAAGTTGAGTCGAAACGTCTACAATAATAAAATAATTACCCAACAATTTTGGAGTATTTTACTTTTCTGATCCCGGTCGAAACCCTTTTTTCTCCAGCTTTACAAATTATTGCAAGTGACAATTGAAAAAAATAAAATAAAATTACATATTAGAATATTGACTGGTCTTTAAATAAATTGACACATTTCTAAAATCAATCTATTTAATAAATAAAACTAAATTGCATTCAGTAGAAAACGAATCAGTAATGAGTAACCTTTGAGGTACTCTTATTTTTTAGCTGATAGTAATTAATTACAGTGTTCGGTAATGTTCATAATGCTTTTTGTCCAAAAAATGTTTATATCATTTAACATAACGTTCTACAAGAAATCCCCCCCCCCTCCAAAAAAAAAAGAAATGTTCACACTGAACACATGGTTAACAAGTGTCTTAGTTTTTAACTTATTTGTTAACTCTTGTGGACTTTTGACAGAGGATACTCTCCCCAAAACTGGACTCAATGTTCAAATCCAAGTGGAAAATTATTCAAAGTATTACTTTACAGAGAAAAAAATATCTCAGACCATTACTTTTCTAATCATAAATTTAACCTTTTAACAAAATATGAGTTTAAGCGATTCGACAAGGGACAATAATAAATTTGCATCTAAAACAAATAAGAGAAAATTACTTGTTTCCCAATAACTATGTCTAAACAGCTGATATTCAATTAATACATTTTCAATAAGCTAAAATTGTAAATGACAGTTAACTTATTTGGGCAAATAGAGATAAATTTGAAATATACTATACTGAAGCTACAAGTAATAATTAGTTTGTTGACAATCAGTTTTTAAATTAACTGATATATTTTAATTAAATTTATGTTGCATCTATCCTGCAACCTCGATTCAGAATAATCGTGTAATAAAGCACAGAAATAGATCAATTTTAGAATATTTGTCCATTTTCCAGTAAAAACAGAATTTTAAGGAATTATTTAAATTATACACGAATAACTTTCCCACTAGAGCCTAGTGGGGCTACTGATTTGAATTTTCTTGAATTAAGCATTTATTAATTTAAAAACAAATTAATTCATACCTAAATAAGTGATAGAATTTAGGAGGAGGTTTATTATGGTAACTAAATCTAGTACTTCTGAGTTGTTACCGTTACTGCTGCTACCACAGAAAGTGGTAAGACCCAAATCCATTAAAATAAATTAACAAAAAACAAACAAAGAACTTCGATGCATAAGTTAAATTGTCAACCTCTCAACACTTTTATAAATAATGAATCATGAAGTAACATTATTGTTTCGGGGATAAAAAATACATGGAACGCGGCACCTAAATGTGGAAAATATTTAGCTCACTTTAATCTTCTGCAAAAGAAAAACAAAACGAGAAATAATAATCTGTCTAATATTTTAAATGGTTGAAATTATATTAAAATCAAATATGCTGTCAACTGCTTTAAATGAAATCGCAAGTACAGTACATCTTGCACTAAGAGAACAGAGCAGACGAACCGGTGGAGTTGTCTTTGCCATGAAGAAGTTGACAATAGATAAAATATGAGACTAACAAAGCTGAATAAAATTGGCGCCAATCTAATGGTTACAAAATCTAACATTCCTGTCTCTATTATCAACATACATATGTTCCTCCAAATAAACCTGCTATCATTAATAAGTGATGGTCAAGAACTTATTTGCAGAGTTTTTAAAGTACACTATACCAAGTGGGTTTTTGTATACAGATATATATATATATAAAACGATAACTTATCATCAGTGGAAAAATTGTATTATCACTAAATTTTTAATAATAACACAATCATTTCTTTACGAATTAAATAGAAAGTTTGCCTTCAGATTGTTTCCGTTCCATTATTCAGGAATATTAAAGCATTTATTTAAAATTTAGAGCTTCAGGTTAAATTAATTCTTAATTTAGAGTCTCTTACTTAACGCGTTTAATTTCTTTGCGATTCATTTTACTAAACTAAAGACTAGCCCTCCTGATTGAAAAACAATTTTGAATATTAAATGTATATACCCACTAAAGTTGGCTTGATTTTGTCAATATCGACTCCACCTTCTCTATTGTTATTTACATGTTAAATTTCAAGTTTCAGAAGACTGTGTACTTTTATAAGTTCGCAAAACAAGATATATAAATGCATGAATTTGGTCACCATAATTTTTTACTTTAGAATATTGGATTTTTAGAAATATATATGTATAAATATAAATGTATATGTATTTAAGTCTCTTATAAAACGACCTTAAAGCAGTAAACTTATGGTAAAGCGAAAAGATATTCAAAAGCTCTGGATACCTCTAAAATCGTTCTCAAACAAACCACTTCAAAACTTCTAAGATACACAGTAACTTCTGACAAGAACCTGTTTAGTATAAAGTGATTCAATTAGTACCCTTTAAGTGAACTGAAACACATATTAGGGTTAAAAGCATACTGCAATTAATTAACTTCTCAATACACACCATAACTTTAGAGGAAAATAGTCAGTACCATAACAAAAACAACAAAAAAACTGAGAAGATTCTTCGTCTTTCATAAAATATGTGTATAAATAAGAGTAAATGACTAAAATATAAGTTAGTTAATTAATTTACTAGCCGGAGAGAAAAATGAAAGTAAAAGGTGTGACCAATGAGGTACTAAAAAAATATGTAAATCGACATGTTATTGATAGGAATGAACATCTAATTAAACTGAAATGTAAGAAATTTCTTGCGTGAGAATTTTCTGATAATGCTTACAAGACACAGAAAATGATTATCACTAAAGTTTACATATAATTGCCCGTTAACACTCTAGTGGCCACTGTTTTCTGTTTGTCTCAATGAAATTTGGTATTAAGCTGTTAGTATAATAATTTGAGTAAAAAGCTGGCCAAGAAGAAAGGCTACGAAGTATATTATAGAGATAAATTTAAACAATATGTGAATGTATCATACCTTTTATTATCCGTCTTCATTGGTTTCTGCAAACCATTTTATGTTGGCTAGCGCTTTCAGACATTGTCCATCTTCTGGCCGAATACATGCGGCCAAAAGATGGACAATGTCCGAAATCGCTCGCCAACAGAAGATGGTGTACAGAAACCAATGAAGACGGAGAATATAAGGTATGAGAGTTCTGTATTCATTGGTGGTGGATATAACCTTTTAGAATATGTGAATGTAGCAAGCGTAAAATAATTTCAGAGCAATACAACTCGACTAGGGTTAGTTTAATAATAATAATTAATATATTTCAGCAGTTTTATAACAAAATTGAACTAATAATAGTGTGGGACTATCTCGACCCGTAAATTTTTGACTTAACTGTCCAAGAGCTGAAGTTATTAGTTATTTTTCTTGATGAAATTTGAAATGTTGTTAGTAAATTGAAATGCTTCTTACAGAGAAAATCAGGCTAACAAAACGGGGGATTACCTGAAATTTCAAGCGTAGCACAAGATTCTTTTTTTGTCTTTGCTGGTTCGTATTTATTACTTTAGAGTGATGAAACCGACATCGATACGTTTGTGGATGAAATACATTATCACTCTGTTTAGAGAATTACATGAGAACAATAAGGAATTCTCTTATTTTACGCAGCCTCTGCGTGATTGTCTTTCTATGTAAAGAAATATATATAT
>KZ806910.1:28876-39084 GCA_000696205.2 Oncopeltus fasciatus | reverse complement strand
CATATATATATATATATGGCATATATCGTAAATAATTGTCGTTTGATTTTTCCTATTAAAAACCATAATCCCATTAAGAAATTGTGAGTTGGTATAGCACCAGGCACTTCCCGTAATTGAGTTTTAGAAGTGGTATATTTAAATCCATGTAAATACACCACTAGAATTGTTTAATCAGATGAGGAGGGTATACACGAAACCCAGAATTTCATTATACGCCCGTTAGCGGTTTAATAACAGCCATTATTAGCATAGGGAAGGATGAATCTCGCCAAATAATTGAAATATCCAATTATCTAATTTGTCTTTATTTACACTTTAACTTGTTATATCATTGAAAATTGTTTATAAATATTAAATAATAATATTAGTGAATAATTGATTTAGTGGGTCTAGAACCTTTCAATTTTTTTAGTATTTACGTTCTTCAGGATCTTTTTTTTGTTTTTTCTTTAAAAACTCATTGTGAGAAAACATAATAAAATTAACTATTAGATGATTTTTGTTGGGGTTCGGTCAAGGTAGATCCAAAAAAAAAAATTTAAATAAGAATGTGTACTTTTGAAATGATCTGCCGCCGTTTTGGCTTACATTTTAAGCCATCTTCAGGGCTATCATAAAGACGGAAGGGGACGTCCTGTCCCTAAGTTCACATTTCCATGACTGGTTATATGATTAGTCATGGAAAGGTGAACTTAGGGACAGGATGTCCCCTCTCATCTTCATGATAGCTCTGAAGATGGCTTAATACGTAAGCCAAAACGGCGGCAGATCATTTTTTTTAAATACACATTTAAAAAAAAAATTTTTTTTTTGGATCTCCCTTGACCGAAACCCAACAAAAATCATCTAATAATAATACCTACGGTCAATAAATTCTCCATTTGAACATATAACAAAACTTGGGATGTTGCTACAATGTCTAATAATAAAATTAATAATTGTTGAATATGATGATGATAGTTATCATGGTTGGAGGTTCGTTGACCGTCGAGTATTATGTTGCAGAAATTAGTTAGGTATTCGGTTAGAATAAGAAAAATAAAGTACTCCAAAATTATTGTGTAATTATTTTATTATTGCTGACGTTTCGACTTAATTGTAAGTCGTCATCAGGGGGATAGTGATGTCTGGAGAGATCTACGAGGGAAGTTTATGATCACAACTCAGAGCGCAGAGATAAACTTCTTAGAATATTTTATTTTTCTTATCCTGGCCGAAAACCTGACTTATTTCCACCGTTGAATAGTTATCATACCTAAATTTGCGGTTAACTTTCCAAAGGTATTATTAAGATTTTTTGCGAGCTTTTTAGAAAAGAATTAGTTAAATTGGATCCAGAGGGGCGGATGGTTAGGGTTAATGTAAGTGGCTTTCCGTCATAATTGCCTTTCTTCTCCTCAGTCCTTCGTTATAACACAAAAAAAAACCAGGTCTTATCAGATTTCTTTCATAAAAATAAAGATTTTTTTATAATTTTTCTATGTAGAATTTAAACTTTGAATTGTACTGTTCAACATACTACTTACACTATAAGTAACAATATCACTGTTGTAAAATACATATGACTCAAATGTAAAAAGAAAATAACGAACATTAATATCTTCCATGAATCTTTTCTAAATTATAAAAACATCTCAGTAAAAATTCCATTGCTAGAACTTTTAGTCCGAAAAACAAAATTTGAAAAAGTACCTATATAACAAAATAGTTTTTTAAATTATAATTTACTTTTCTTGTTAAATTATTGGTAACATTTACTTTTTCTTATCAAATTCAACAACTTCTTTCAAATAAAGCATGAATTGATACATGTAAAAGTCTGTCTTTAAGACTTAGTCTTAGAATTGACCGTGACAAGAAGTATAAAAGTGACTTCCAATGAATAATGCAATGGCCGTCCGTGAAAGTGAAATTGAATGAGGACGTGCTCTTGACCGCTGTTTATGAATATTATTCTGAATTTTGCACCAGGGGGGTGCAGGCTGTGAGGGACTGGATTAGGGGTGACAGCGGATCAACAACCCCCTGCCTTGAAGGGATATCAGGGCTATTTGTAGTAGTCCTGCTTCATATTAGGGCTATTTGTCCCTTCAGATTCCCCTGGAGGAAGCCCTCTCGGGGGGACATCATATGTCACATCTCACGGGAAGGTATCACCCTTCCTCAGATAAAGGGATTGTTGAACCCTTCCATGTAGGGCATGTTGGGCGAAGGGCACTTTTTTTTACTCAGCTTTTTTTGTGAGGGAGTTCTTCTCGCGTAGGAATTTCCTGAATATGCTGGTTTTTCTACACAGGAAAACTTCTGAAAGCCAAAGCTTTTCACACCATAGAAGCTGCACCATCAAAGCAAATTTCCGATGTGGGCGGTCATTAAAAATTAACAGATGGCTCCAATTTTATCGTATTTAGTTTATTATGTTTTGAAATTCATGTGAATTAGGATTAGGATCAGGTTATACGGCGATCAACATCCATTCCTTTAAATGTTTTCCGTTTTTTAGTGCTTAAACAAGCATTTGAACTAAACAAACCACTTCACAATGTAAACACATTACGTTATACAGTACTTGGTGTGCAATAAGTTATATTCGAAACACACAGAATATAGTTCACATGAAATTATATTAGCTCAACGAATATAATTTTATGTGAATTATATTCGTTGAGCTAAATATTCAAACCATATACGGTTACTAATTTAAATTTAGTATTTTACTTTTATTTATGAAAGAAACAAGAGGAATGAGAATTTAGATCCGCTGCTCATGATGACGCACATTTTGCCAAACTATCATCTCTCATTTTGGTCCTTTATCTTTTTATTATTTTTCAGTAGACAAGCAAATGAACATTGACCTTCATTAGATTAAAAAAATTAGAAAATACATTTTAATATATATACTTCTTGTAACTTAATGGGATAAACTAATAATGAATATTTACATTATTTTTACTCGTCTTAATGAGTTCCTTCAAATGTAAAATAAGTTCTTAAGGAAAAGGAGGATATAATTTCATTTATCGGGATGATTACTATTTTTAATTTTCCGAAGAAAAAAAATATCCTATCTATTTCTATTTTACACCTTTTGCGAGTGTGTGATTTAGATATATAAATCATCATATAAACTTTTTTATTTTGAACTTCTCCAATGAATGATGGTGAAGATCTTATTTTTTTTCCCATAAGGCACCAACAAGGATAATTGTGTTTTTATACAAGAAATCTGGTGAAAATCCAACCGAAAAACATTTAACTGTGTTGATAACGGTATATGTGGCTGTTCTCGGCTAGTCTATTGCAGACCAAAAGCGCTCGCCTGTGGAACGTGTAATACAGTCATGAGAGATGGATTCATATAGGTTCTGTAGTTACATGTCCATTAGAATAACTCCTTGGATAGTATCTACAATTTTTACTCAAATTCAAATAATGATGAAGATTGTATATTAATTAAAAGCAAAAATGATCGTTATATGAAGAAATGAGTAATATGCTAAGAATTGAATCGTTGCCTGCGATTGAAATGAAAGTTGTTCGAAGAATGTACCTAGCCAGATAGTACATGTTCGTCCATAGTTATTTATAGTTATAGTTATTTAGTAATACCTATTTTAGTTATGGTTATAGTTATACCTATGTTAGTTATAGTTAGTTATTTAGTTATATTTATAGTTGTACCTTTGGTTTGGTTAGTCATATTTAGTTAGTTATACCTATGGTTAGTTTTAGTTATAGTTATACCTATGTTGGTTGTAGTTAGTTATTTAGTTATACCTATGTTAGTTATAGTTATATATTAGTTACAGTTATACCTATGGATTGCTTAGGAATTCTCACATTATATATAGAAATTAGGGGCAGCTTGAACACAAGTCAGTTAGAGATCGACAGTCAGACATAATCCGGATATCTACAAGACGGTTTACTATTTTTTTTTTTTTTACTTTCTATCAGAGTTAAGTGCTATTCTAAAATTTGACTATAATAATGGGTCTTTTTAAGGTTACACACAACCATTTGCACATATTAAAAGTTTATAGAGGCACGAGTTTTTTTTTATATATATATAAAATAATAGTAAATAAATTAGAGCATGTAATTTTTCTGAATTAATTATTTACTTAGCGGTTGGCCCGTAACATCATGAACGTTTAATTATAATATTATTCAGTGATTTATTACGGATGCGATAATTTAGTAAAGTTTAGGCCGTTCATTGGTGGAGGACTTTTTAATGATCACGTAAAGCGGTGCGTAAAGCTTGTTTCTGACCCCTTGTAGGAGGGTTTAGAAATAATGAAGGCGTATAATAACAGATTCGAAATGGGGCTGGATATCGAACATTGTTTTCATTTGGGAAGTTACTGGAAGTTACTCCAAACTCCTCCACAGAAATATATTCAGCCTCCTCTACCCTCTACCCTCCCAGGTACCTCAATTGTATTCACTAAATAATTATTTTATAAATGGCATCTTCGATGGCTGTCTCTTACACGATTTACCTCTGAGTAGAAAGAGTTGTGTGCTCAAATATTTAAGTATATTCCATATATTTAGGGAATTCCGAAGGAAAATACTGAGCTCAATACTTAATAGAAATTTTCGCTCTCCTACCTACTAGATACTAAAAATGATGAATTATGTAAATGATAAATAAAATAAAATAAATGGATATCAGGATAATGTGAAATTATCGTTGAATACATTTTTAATTATTGTTCATTATGTAACCATTGCGATAAACGTTAAACTAAGTCCAATAAATCGTTTTTATCAAATTCCTGGAGCTAGAATAATTGCTAACGCTACATATTATGTTTCCAACTCTACCCTTCATCACGACTTGAATATTCCTTTATTCCAAGATCTTATCTCCACCCACTTCAAGCTCTTCCACAGAAAGCATCTTTTTCACCCTAATCCACATACCCAATCCCTGTCGTCAAACTCCAATCCTTACAATCCTCCCCGGCGACTGAAATGGAGATGGCCTCGCGACCTCCTTAATGGCTAAACTTATTAGAAGTGGTGTCAATGGGCCCATTCTCCTTGTACAGTGGTGTTTACTTATTTATTTTATTGTTATTGTTAATTTTTTTTGGTCTATTGTATATTTCTCTATGTCATCAAGTTACAAGATGTTAACAACAAATAATAAAAGACTAATCTTTTATTGCAAGCCTAAGCTTGCAAGATAATCTAAAGGGTTATTATCACTACCAATGAATATAGAACTATCATACCTTTTATTATCCGTCTTCATTGGTTTCTGCAAACCATCTTCTGTTGGCGAGCGTTTTCGGGCATTGTCCATCCTCGTGGCCGAATACATGTGTTCACTGTCACTGTCTGTATTCGACTGCGTTTGTATTCTGTTGGTTGGCCACGAGGATGGACAATGTCCGAAAGCGCTCGCCAACAGAAGATGGATGGCAGAAACCTATGAAGACGGAATTGAAGGACAGATCCGTTTCTGCAGAAGGCAGTTCTCTTACAGGACAAGGGTGCTTGAAAGAATACAAACACCGAAGAAGAATGGAGAGGAATCTACACCAGCCAAAGAAAAACGACAAGAGAAAGGAGCCGAAAGAAGTCCTGGCATAAAAGGACTAGGAAGAAAAAAACTGAACTTCATTTACAGCGTCAATTTCTACTATACTTCAGCATGTTTTAAATACTTTTATATCCTCCCCTCCCTTTATATAGAGAAATATTTTAAAATTTTGAGATTTTATAAAAAAAAATATATTAATTTGTATAAAATTAAAATTTTTATTATACAATTTAACTGTTTTTGAAATAATAAAAAAAAGTATAGAGAAAAAGTAGGAAAACTTGAAAGCAAAGAACCTTAAAGTATTTGTGCTTTGGCGGGAGATGTGAGGAAATCGCTTTAAGACGTTGGATGTCGTAGCCTTCCTCGGTGGGTCAGGAACGAGCCGATAAAAGTGCTCGCCACTAAAGCTCCAGTAAAGCTTTTATGACGGACAGCCATCAGCACTTAGACCTGGCTACATTTTTAAATTTATATAGTCACTTTTATTTCCTCACTCAGCCCGTTGGTACTCAATTAAATTCTTCAAAGAGGAAGGTGAGATTAGCAAAAATTGTATTCTTCCTTGGAGGATTTTTCCTTTTATTAGCAGTTGCTTTTCATTTATTTTCTTCTATTTAATTTACCGAGGAGGAATTTGAAATTAGTCTTACATAAATCTTTACAAGTGAAGCTTAGCCGCTTTACTGCACTCTCCATTTTTACTAGGCCTACTGTGAAATTTACAAGAGGAAAGTTATTGTTCTTGTCTACTTTTAGTGAATACTAAAAGTAGTAAGCTAATGTGGTCTTATTCTTGACAGAATTCTTACTTAATGCTACATAAATATATAGATTTTTATGAGTGATGCAAATTATAAGAAAATTAATATAAGTAACAATAGTAAAGATATTATTCGTAAATGATGTGATAGAAAAATAATTAGATCGGAGGGTCTTAAGAGAAAAAACAACATTAAAAAATATTTATATTCATCATTTAAGATAAAAAATATGACAAGATAAAGAAAAATAGTTGTTTTTATTCCAATTAATGAGAGGGAATAGAATAAAAAATTCTATCTGTCCCTGCCAGGACACGAACCTGGATTATTATTCTATTCCCTCTCATTTATTGTTTAAAATTTACGTGGGATAATAAACCACTAAGTTAATATTTATAAAGAAAAATTAATAAAGTAAATAACGATGTCAACAAATAGCTATACAATGTCAGCTCCTTCCAGCATAAGACGATGTATTCGTCTTTCTCGTGGGTTAGGCTCTCGCTAGTGTGGTCAAATTTAATAAGTTATCTAGCTCGTCCCGGTGGTGTAATGGAAACATTCCAGCCCGGCAAGCAGGAGATCCAGATTCGAGTCCTGGCTGGGACAGATAGATTTTTTTTATTCTATTCCCTCTCATTAATTGTTTAAAATTAATGTGGAATAATAAACCACAACTAAATTAATATTTATAAAGAAAAATTTGTTTTTATAGTATGAAAAACTAGACAGAAGAATAGAATATTTGTTTAACTATACAATAAAGAAATAATTTAAACAAAAGTTCGGTGAGTTTAAAGTATTAAAGAAATGAAAAAAATTTTAAATAAATTAAAATTGTACATACAATTGTTTCACTGTCAAGTTGTGCAGAAAGTGAGGTAAAATAGTAAAATAGCAAACGAATAAAAAATGAAATAAAAACTAATATCTAGTATAAGTAGACTGTAAACAGCAAACTTCAGTAATAAGTGTCAACAGAGATAATTTTATTAAATATTTTACAAATTGTGATTCACGCAGAAATATTGAACAATTTAAAACAAGGGTGGCTCAAAAAATACAGTGTGAATAAATTTGGTGATGCCAATGGTTCTTTGACCCCTTAAAATGCCTTTTCAGAACCATTATCTCTATGCCACTTACTGCTATTTAGTAAATTGTACAATGGTACATGCCACTAAGCTTCTTAATATTTCTGGGTTGCAGAACATCTGGTACTGTTTTTCTTTTATTTTTCGATGATTACAAACCTTTACAGCTTAAATAAAGACTAATATTTCAATTTCGTTGTTATAAATTCAAATTGACATATAATTTTTATACTTGAAATTTTTGACATTCTTATTTATAAGTAATTTANACAAAATGTATGTGTATATATATATATATATATATATATATATAAAGTATATAAAGAAAATAAAACACTCGCGGCTGGGATATGCAGCAATCAAGAACAGGACGGATAGAGAGTGCAGTGCACACACAAAAATAAAATATCAGTTTTGGAGGTGAGTGAATATTCTGTATGTTCTTTTAAACTTTATTTATAGTATTTTCGATAGAATAATAGAGACAATATGGCAGATAAATGAAGATAAAACAATATAGCTTAGTAGTATTAACTTATGTAATGATTTGTGAGAGCAGTTAATTTTGTATTAAAAAATAAGATGACTTTAGCGGAATACCATCCATCGATTTATTCTCTTATCACTCGACAAGACTTTGTCTCACACATATATAGAACAAATAATAAATTCATGGGAAATAATTAATTCATGGTACTGATACAAAAAACTCCATGAGATCAAATCGAAACTAGAGCCAGGTCGACTTCAATTCGAGAGGATAGAGAAGTGAAGTGGTGCTAACCCGTGTCAGGATCGTCTACACCCTTTATGCTTTTATGCTATAAATATATCCATTTAAAATCAACATATGAGGCTAATAATTTTTACACTTGACGAGCCACATAAAAAATGTATTTCATAAAAAAAATTAATATTTTACCATTAAAAAATAAGTGAAGTATTGGATTTCTTTAAATCGCCTCTACAATTTTTGTAGTGAGAGTAATAAAACTAATTAAAAATTAAAGTATGGGGAAATACATTGTAGATATAGAACCAAAGCACAGGAAATCTTGGGATTTATTTGATGAAAGACAACGAGGAGAGACCGTGCACGGGTGAGAAGAGTACAAGTCCATGTGTTCCTTCTTTCACTCATGTGCTGTAGGTATACTAGACCCGCGTCACCTAGAAGTATTCACGCATTATCTACCCCATGCACCAAAGTTGGTCTACTTCTGCATTGGTTATCACATTTACTCCGTGACATGCATTTTAAGCCGAAACATCGGCTGATAATAAAAAAGAATTTTTTATTTTTATATGTTTTTTTGTAATCAACCTTCACCGTACCCCAACAAATTCTAGGCAGTAGATTCTGGCAACATCAAATCCAAGCAAATTTACAATAAGACGGACGAATGCAGTAAAAAACATCGCAGAAAACAATTGGGCCCACAGAGTTCGCTCGCAAAGAGTTCATATTGCAAAATACGCCGAATGTTTCAGACAAACCTGTTATATCAGTTGTTTTCTCAAATTTTTATTTTAAATAATTTTGTCAAATATTTATCATAATTATATAATAATAACAAAGGTTTTCAGTTAAATCCTCTCTGTTTGTATAGATTAAATGCTTCCAACTCTATACTTGTTCGAGTGAGTCAAGAAAGATATTGTCACAATTAATTTGAAATTGTTAAACGTAATTAAAATTGAAATATCCATTAGATCATGAACACAAAACGGGCCATTAATGGAATACTAATTTATTAACTGCTACACGTGAAGGACCCATATCAAGCTGACATTATTCATTTAAATCTTTTTGCTCAAGTTTCATTAATTATGCTGATATATTCTTCTGTCAAAGGCTTAAAATTAAATTTAGAAAATTGGTTTTCTTAAATTAAGAATAAAATTTATAAGTTAAAATTTTACGGCAAAAATAAATATTAACTACTCGTTTTAAGGTAATATTTTCTTATTTTTTTATTTTTAATATTTGAAAAGTATTTTATTTTATTCTATGATTAAAAAAAATAAATTCCAAAAGTCTATAAATTAGATAACCTTATAAAATGGTAAATCAATAGGGAAAACAAACTTTACCAGGATAAAGCCATTGTGTTCAATCTTGGCTGGATTAGAACTTTATCAAAGGTCTAGAAGTTCTATAAGGATTCAGGGATTGAGCTGAAGGGCTTACCCGCTAGGAGTAGGGCGGTTCTAGACGAGACCTCCCCCTCGACAAAGGGTTGTAAGGGGGTGGAAGCAGAGGTGTGATAGAGCTGGCTTCGGCAGGCCACTTTCCGAGAGGCCTCACCGCAACAAATAGAAGGGAGGCAGACTGAAAACACTTTTGGTCGTCCGCTTGATGATTCCCCCCCCCCAACCCTTCAACCAACCCCTTCCATCGTATTGTAAAAACTTTACCAGCCACAACTCTTTCCCACTCCCCGGATAGAAATTTTTTACTTGTTTCCTTTATGATCCCGGAGTTTTTTCCATACATTTTCCCCGGTGTGATAGTGTATGATCCTAGTGTTTAGAAACAATTTTTTTTTTTTAAATCAAAGCGAGAGAAGGCTTTTACCTTTTTGATCAACAAGAGCAGGCTGAGTAATCTTTTTGATTTATGTGTACCATGAGCTCTTGTAAAATGAACTCAAAAATTTTTAAAGAATTTCGATGGAATGTAGCTGTTAAGGTTGTTTGCGTGACAGTTTTTTTTGAAATTTTTAAAAAAAGTATCTTTGAACCTACCTTTCAGATCACACAAATTATAGTCATTAATATATATAT